>APFE031102115.1:0-40301 GCA_000404065.3 Pinus taeda
AAAGTTATCTCTTTATTTAGTAGCACTCGAATGGGAAGGTAGTGAGACAAGATTTGAAATTTGGACCTGAGGTTCAGAGACATTTCGTCTGGAATGGTTTTTTTATTTTAGCTTCTGAAACGTTGCAGAAAAAAGGTTATAGCGAAAATTCCATGATGCCCTGTTTGGAGCTGCGAAACCCTAGAATCCAAAGCTCTGATACCAAATGTTATGAAACCAGCTCACAAAAAGATAGAAAAGAAAGATCAACGCCTTATAATTCAGCCTCTTTGAAAGAACAGCCTCCTTTACATTACACAAATGAACAATTCTTGGATGATACAAATGACAATACGTCATTTCTATATATAGGAGTCTAAGGGGTCATAATATAATAAGAGCCGATATAACAATAATAATGTAAGGGCACTATATTAATTTTAGAAGAGAATTAAAAAACACGATGACGGATTCTTGGAGCTCTACAACCCTAATGACCTTGCGACGATGAGGCATGCAGCATGGAACACCTTAAAAACAAGTGGACAGGCACGGAAAGAAGTGGACAGGCGGCACATAAATGGTAGAGAAGACTAGGAGGGGAGAGATCCCCTCCTACAGAGATGCAACAACAGGAGAAGGAACAAGTAACAGCAAAGCGGAGGTTGAACAAAGGACACGAGGACCAGTCCTGGGAGTCAGACGGCAAGCAGGAAGTAAAGAAAAATGTTTGCCCTGCGCAGTGGAGAAACCGAGGTTTGTTATTCCAACGAACAAACTAGAAAGGTAGAGAAGTTATATGAAAGACCATGTAATGATTTGCAAGTTCATTGGAATTCGGCCCTCAAAGAAAGAACTAACAAGATGGACCCAACAAAAATGGCAGCCACGCAGCCACATTGAACTAAAGCTAGGCGCACGAGGATTCTTTACGATAATCTTCTCAAACCTGCAAGACAAAGATTTCTTTTTTGAAAATGGCCCATATTTCCATAAAAATGCAGGTTTATTTATGAGGTATTGGGAGGAGTGTTATAATCTGGATAAAGAAAAATTCCTAGTAGCACCTGTATGGGTTAGACTGTTTGGATTACCTATGGATTTCTGGGACCCAAAGATACTTGAAGGAATAGGGAATACCATAGGCAGCTTTGTAAAGATAGTGGAATCAACTAAAAGAGGAAGATATACCTCGTATGCAAGAATATGTGTTTATATGAACATTGCAAACCCTATACCAGGTGCAGTCGAACTAGAATATCACGAGGAGGTCTGGTAGCAGGCGTTGGACTACGAACACATACCTTTTAGATGCAGAAAATGTCATGAATATGGACACCTTTTCAAGGAATATGGACACTAGTTTAAAATTTATACTTATTTATTCATTTCTCATAAATTCCAAAGTCATAATAAGATTTTAAATATAAATTAACTTAATAGGCTATTTCTATAAGATAGATTATCACATCATTTCAAATTTCAAACTCATCTAATTGTATTAGATAATGAGATTTAAACAATAAATTAACTTAATAGACTATATCCATAAAAAAGATTATCACACCATTTCAAGGGCTCTTGCACAACATCGCTAAGAGTTGGCATAATGGAAACTAAATGAAACGGAGGCCAATACATAAATTAACTTAATAAACTATGCCCATAAGATAAATTATCACACCATTTCAAAGGTTCTTGCATGACATCGTTAAGAGTTTAAATAACCGAAACTAAATGAAATGGAGGTCAATACATCAATCTTCTTGTAAGGTGCAAATAATAATACCTATTATATGCAAATAATATATACATGGTAGAGAATTTTTATTTATAAAATAGTAAGTAATATTAAATTTTTGTTAGATTTATTTTAATTTTTAAATTTTATTAAAGCAATAATTGTTTACAGAGAATATAGCGAGACAAGATTTGAAATTCGGACCCGAGGTTCAGAGATATTTCGTCTCGAATGGTTTTTTTATTTTAGCTTCTGAAATGTTGCAGAAAAAAGGTTATAGCGAAAATTCCATGATGCCCTGTTTGGAGCTGCGAAACCCTAGAATCCAAAGCTCTGATACCAAATGTTATGAAACCAACTCACAAAAAGATAGAAAAGAAAGATCAACGCTTTATAATTCATCCTCTTTTAAAGAACAACCTTCTTTACATTACACAAATGAACAATTCTTGGATGATACAAATGACAATACGTCATTTCTATATATAGGAGTCTAAGGGGTCATAATATAATAAGAGTCGATATAACAATAATAATGTAAGGGCACAATATTAATTTTAGAAGAGAATTAAAAAACACGATGACAGATTCTTGGAGCTCTACAACCCTAATGACCTTGTGGCCATGAGGTAGGCAGCATGGAACACTTCAAAAACAAGTGGACAGGTGGCACATAAATGGTAGAGAAGACTAGGAGGGGAGAGATCCCCTCCTACAGAGACGGAACAACGGGAGAAGGAACAAGTAACAACAAAGCGGAGGTTGAACAAAGGACACCAGGACTAGTCCTGGGAGCCAGACGGCAAGCAGGAAGTAAAGAAAAATGTTTGCCCTGCGCAGCCGAGAAACCGAGGTTTGTTATTCCAACGAACAAACTGGAAAGGTACAGAAGTTATATGAAAGACCATGCAATGATTTGCAAGTTCATCGGAATCCGGCCCTCAGAGAAAGAATTGACAAGATGGATCCAGCAGAAATGGCAGCCATGCAGACACATTGAACTGAAGCTAGGCGCACGAGGATTCTTTATGATAATCTTCTCAAACCTGCAAGACAAAGAAAAAGTTTTTGAAAATGGCCCATATTTCCATAACAATGTAGGTTTATTTATGAGGTATTGGGAGGAGTGCTATAATCTGGATAAAGAAATATTCCTAGCAGCACCTGTATGGGTTAGACTATTTGGATTACCTATGGATTTCTGGGATCCAGAGATACTTGAAGGAATAGGGAATACCATAGGCAGCTTTGTAAAGATAGCGGAATCAACTAAAAGAGGAAGATATACCTCGTATGCAAAAATATGTGTTTATATGAACATTGCAAACCCTATACCAGGTGCAGTCGAACTAGAATATCATGAGGAGGTCTGGCAGCAGGCGTTGGACTATGAACACATACCTTTTAGATGTAGAAAATGTCATGAATATGGATACCTTTTCAAGGTATTCCCCTTAAATGCAGAGGAAGAGGAAAGAAAGACTAAGCAATAGAGGAAAACCACTAAAGATAATGAGTGGTTTCAAGAAATAAAAACCAAGAAATGACCTACTAAAGAAACCCTGAAGGACGGTAGAAAAGAAAATCAAACCAAAGTAAAAGAGACAAATAGGTTCGAAGTATTGCAAATAGAAGAAGGGGAGGAAGAAACTTGAGGTATGGACTACCAAGAGGAACCAAATCAGGAAGGTAGAACAAATCAAGACGTGAACATCAATAAGTAGAAAGCTAAAGGAGAAACATAGGCAAGGGGGAGAAAAGAAAAGGAGGAACATCAAGAGAATGACGTAATGGAAGTAGACATAAATAAAGGGGATGACCCAACAACAGAAGAGGAAATTCTGAGAAACCTACTGGATAAGTGGAGAAATCTGGATGAGCAATTTATCCCAAAAGAAGATAAAAAATTATACAAAGAAAAATTCCAAAAAATACAAAGAAAAACGGGAGCACAGAACTACAGGGATGAATGAATAGTTAGGAACACACCACGATAATAGCCAGGAACATCAAAACAAAGGGAAAGGAGGGAAAAAACAAGGTCGAAAGAACCTACAAGAATCAATTCAAGTAATGGGAGAAATGCTAGTCAATACAGGAAGAGTAGTGCCACTTTCAGCAGTCTTCCAACAAACAACCCAACCGTCCCAATGATTATTACATCATGGAATATAAGAGGGCTTAACAGCAAGGCTAGGCAAAGATACCTGGCAGAGAGGATCAAAAAAGAAAAACCTCAAACTATGCTACTTCAAGAAACAAAAATAATGGGGGGGAAAATGGAGGAAATTCTTAAAAAATCAAACCCTCTTATGAAAGTATGACATTAGATTCAAAAGGGAGTGCAAGGGGTATTGCAATATTGTAGAATCTAGCAGAAGTAATGGTTGACTTATGGATAAGAATGAGAAGGATTCTCCCAGGGAGGTTCAGAATGGTAGGACATAAAGACTGGTTCCTTGTATCAGCGGTGTATGGACCTCACATACCAATAGAGAGAGAGGCCTTCCTAATACAGTGGCTTAGATTCGGCAACCTACACATAGAAAAACTATGGGTGATAGCAGGAGATTTTAATATGATCACAACCACAACGGAAAAGAAAGGAGGACTGCAATGGGAGGACGCAGATATGGAGAGATTTAGGGAAACCTAGACAACCCTACATTTGATTGATATAAACACTATCAATGGAAAATACACCTGGAATAATAGAAGAGGAGGCAGCAGGCAGATAGCCTCCAGATTGGACAAGTTCTTAGCAACATAACACTTCCTTGGGAAATATGTATTCTATGAAACAACGATTTACCATGGAAAGGATCAGACCACTGGCCAATAAAACTTGAAATTGCCATGAACAATCAAAACCAGCACAAACCTTTCAGGTTTGAAGCCTTCTAGCTAAGAGACCCAACACTCATCGAAAAGATGGAAAATTGGTGGCAGAACAGTGAAGAGAAAATACAAGGCAAGAATAAGATGCACACGTTCCAACTGGGACTTAAGGAGTTGAAAAGAAAACTTAAGACTTGGAACAAAGATTAGTTTGGCAACATACACAGATAAGGAACAATTCCAAATAGCAATGAAAATGATACAACAAAAAATAATAGAAGAAGGGAGAACAGAGGAGCTCGCGCAGGAAGGAGGGGTGCTAATTAGATTGGAGGAAAGAAGAAAATAGGAGGAAATCCTATGGCGTCAGAAGTCAAGGGTACATTGGTTAAAAGAAGGAGAACAGAACACAAAATTCTTCCACAGAGCGATGCAGCAATGTAGGCAGTAGAATAGAATTTTCTCCCTAAAAGACAAACAAGGTAACAGGGTAATCCAGAAAGAGGAAATGGAAAATCTCTTAATCCAACATTTCAAGGGCATATTGACAGAGCCACAAAGTAACATAGAAGAGGAGATAGCAAAGATAAGTCAATACATCCTATAAAAGGTAAATAGGGAACAAAACCTGGCTCTCCTAAGGGTAATTACCGAGAAAGAGGTAGAGGAAGTAGTAAAGACAATGGCTAAAAATAAATCTCCTAGCCCAGCTGGATTTACAGCAGAATTTTTTCAAGCAACATGGAGTTTCATGAAAAAAGATATAGTTAGCATAGTAGAAGAATCAAGAAGCAATAAAAGAATGCATCCAGCATGGAATGCCACCTTTCTTGCATTAATACCAAAAGTAGAACAGGCTGAAGAACCTCATAGCTTTAGACCAATAGCTCTTTGTAATGTAATCTATAAAATTCTAGCTACCATAATGGTAAGAAGATTACAATCTCTACTCCCAAAATTGATAGCAAAAGAACAAACAGGGTTTGTGAAAGGGAGACAGATCATGGATGGGTTCATTGTTTCTCAAGAGGTGATTCACTCCTTAAAGAAGACGGGAAATAAAGGAATGATGGTTAAACTTGACTTAGCAAAAGCCTATGATAAATTCAGCTAGCAATATCTTCAAAAAATTCTACAAGCCTATGGATTTGACGATAGATGGATAGCATGGATAATGTCCATGATATCCACACCAAGCATGTCAATCCTGCTCAATGGGACCCCTACAAACACCTTTAAACCTTCCCACAGCCTAAGACAGGGAGATCCACTTTCACCATTCCTGTTCATTTTAGCAGCAGATGGTTTAGGTAAGTTAATCAACGCAAGAGTAAGCAGAGGGGAGTTCAAAGGATTGAGATTATGGGGGGATGAATTAACCATTACATATCAAAAATTTGTGGATGATGTAATGATGTATAGTCAAGCCCCCGGATGCGGGTGCTGGCACGTCAGATGGGGTCGAGCCACATGCCCAACATGTGCCGCCCCGTGCTAACAATACAGTTTAATGGGATATCGCCGCCAAAGGATATTGTTCAGTTGCCCGACCTCTGGGCATTCAATGTCGAGCAGGATGAAACGATGGGGATGCAGGACACAGTTAATGCTCGCTCTCATCAAGGGAAGGATGCAAGTTTTCAAGGGGAAGGTGAATCGATGCAAGCTCATTGGTATGGTGAAGCTGGGGTGGTGCAGGCGCAGAGGAATTCTGGATGGGTGGATGTTTTACCACCTCAATTCGCAGTCTTGGCATTCCGTCGCTGCAACTCAAGTAATTGCCTCAGGTGGGAGCAACAATTTAAGGGAAATCGAAGTAAATTGGATGCGAGAAGGGAAATTTCTCCCTCAGGCAAAGTTTGCTCGGTGGTTATTACGCCTGTGTGTGGTTTGTGGCAAGGTCCACACTGTGTTTGTTATTACAATTCACTTCAGGTACACGAGGGAGGCAACGGGGAGTCCATGGCAAAGCTGCGAGAACGGCAACCAAGCAGAAGGGGACCTAGGCGAGGTTCATCCTCTTGCCCCCCTGCAGCAGATGAGCACCATCACTGCTGCTGCTGCTACTACTACAGGAGGGAAAAAGCCACACCAATTCAAGTCGGGCAGTTCATGGAGGTTGGCAGCTCAAGTGAAGGAGAGCCAATGCTTCCATCATTCGGCTCAGTTGTGTTCACCCTGGGCAGCTCAAAGGATAAGGCAGGTATCAATGCTCATATTTCAGTTCTTTTCACTAAAATTCCTGAAGGCAATGATGTTGGAAAGCTACCAGGTTCGGCGGAGCCACCTCCAGAGGGCATTGGTGAGGAGATTCCTGTGTTGCAGCCACCAATTGAGGCGGGCACCTTTGGGAAAGAGATCCTGCATGCCCCTTCTCATCCCCCAGAGCCGAAACCTCAAGCCACCGCAAAGGATCCATGGGCCATTTGGGAAGGAGTCCCTGAGGGCCAAGGTTGGAGATATATCGTGGAAGAAGAGCCCGAAGACTGATCCTCCGATGCACGCACCAGCACATGCCTTTCTCTCTCGGCTCTGGTCTAAGCTAAAGGTCTCTATGGGTATTTGGGTTTTGCTCGTCACTGTGTTTGTTTATTTTCAGTTTTTAATATTGTCTTGTTTATGTCGATCTCGCGTTTGGACAAGGTCCACTATAAGTTCTTTGATGGACAAGGTTCACAATCAGTTTTTGATGGAAGCCCCTGCTGGGTTGTCCCGTTCATGTTTAGCTCAACGCTGTTCTATGCTCTGGTGTAGTCATGTCTTTTTGGTCTTTTGCCTCAGCAAGTTTTGGAGGAATTTTGGAATGTCCTGTAGGTGCTACCCCTACGAGGGAACTTTTTGCATCAAGTTAAGCTATCCAAGGTGCCACTGCTGGCCCTGGACAGCCTGTTTCACTGTATGTAAAGTTTTCCTGTAAATATAATACAATAGACTAGCTAGCTTTTACCGAGAAAAAAAATGATGTATAGTCAAGCAAATCTCAAGGAAGCAAAAAAATTAGGGGAGATCCTTAAAGAATTCACACAAGCATCAGGAATAGAGGTGAATAAGGAGAAAACTAAAATATTCTTCTTTAACACACCAAGGGTGAGCCAAGCCTTCCTAGCAAGAACAATGGGGTTCAAAATTGGACAGTTTCCAACAAAATACTTACGAGTACAATTGAGTGACCAGCAGAACAAAATAGTAAATTGGAAAGGATTGCTAAGGAAAATTCAAAAAAGAATGGACAATTGGATGCTTAGAATGCTCAACACCCTGAGCTGCCTTATACTCTTAAAGTCTATTCTTCAATCTATGCCAGTCTATCAGATGGCTAGTCAAGCGATCCCTAAAACCATATGCCAGAAAATGGTGCAAATCTTCAAAAAATTTCTATGGCAAGGGTCAAACAAATAAAAAAAATGGCCTTTACTTTTATGGACATGGTTAAGCAAGCCTGTCAAAGAGGGAGGTCTAAGACTAAGAGACCCCTACATATTAAACCATGTCATGGGGAAAAAGTTATGGTGGAGGTGGGTTCAAGGAGGGAATGACCTATGGAAACTTCTTTGGGAAAAGAAATATGAGATAGCAAGGACTCCGGAAGGCAAACTCCAAACAATATCAGAAAGGAAAGACTCAGCCATTTGGAACCTAGCAAGTATGAACAGAGCCTTGATAAGAGACAACATCTTTTGGGAAATTTGAGAAGGGGATAAAGTAGAATTTTGGTAGGAGGCGTGGCAACAGAGAGAATCCTGATTCAGGAACCTCAACTCCAAGAAATCCAACAATGCACAACCTAAATAGTGGAAGATGCAGTAAGAAACTATTGGGTAGTGGAACAAAATAGTTACTAGAGAAAATGGAAGACGAAGAGTGACTGGCTTGAAGCCCCAGAAAATGATCAATGGATAAGTTATCAAAAAGAATTGGCAACCAAGAAAATTGCAATTAAAGAAGGATCAGATATAATAAGATGGGGTAAATGCATAAAAGGCATGTTTACAATCTCAAAAGGTTACCATATAAAGGTAGGAGGAGTTGGAAACTCAAACATAAAAAAATGGAAAAGAATATGACAGTTAAAAACTTGGCCAAAAGTGGTGTTTTTTACCTGGATAGTGATGCATGGGTGCGCCTTGGCTTGGGACCAATTAAGAAGGAAAGGGATGCATAGGACCTCGTAATGTGCATTGTGCCAAAACCAAGAAGAAACCATGGAGCACGTCGCAAACTCCTACAGTGAAAGTAACAACCTATGGCAAAACCATCAACAACTATTCGAGATTATAGATAGGAATATAGGAAGCATAAAAACAACAATTGAGCAGTGGAGAAGCAAGCCGAACTGCAATACAATCCTGAACCATGCTTGGAATCTGTCAATTGGGTTTCTCTTGTGGAATCTTTGGAAGGCACGAAACAAGGTAATATTCAACGAAGATAAAAAAGACAAAGGGGAAATATGGAACCAAATCATGAAAAACATAAGAGAAATAGTAATTCTGGAAAACTGGAAAGAGGACGGCTGAAAGACGGAAGGAACGGAGACCAACATTATGTACTGACTAGAAATCAAAGTAAAAAACACGAATAGGATAGGGAAGGAACATGATGCAGGCAAGGCAAGAGCTGAAGAAAGATATAGGAACCCGCCACAAGGGTTCATAAAACTAAATTTCAATGGGGTGGCCAAAGGCAACCCAAGGGAGGCTGGCATAGGAGGGATATTCAGAGATGAGGAAGGGAAGATCAAATGGGCATATGCAATAAATCATGGCATCACCACGAGCAACAAATCAGCATACCACACGCTAAACAGGGGACTAGAGATAGTGATAAGAGAAGGGTACCAAAGGCTGCAGATAGAAGGTGACTCCATGCTGGTAATAGAAACAATGAAACAACTACAGCAGGGAACAACAGCTAAAAAACTGAGAAAAAGCTGGAGGGTGGCTTGGGTAATAATAGAATTACAACAGAAACTACAGAAGATTACATACACCATACCGTCCCTTATGAAAAGGAAAGGAAATGCCCCAGCGGACCTCCTTACGAACTGGGGATGTCGAAACAGAGAGCAACAGCTAGATGCGGGAGGGGAAGAGCTTAGTCAGGATGAGGAAATGAAAGAAATGATACAGGTAGTTGAAGAAGATAGGCGGCATAGCAAGCATCTAGTGAATTCAGTTGATGTTGATGGGAGGGAAGAAGGACGCGGGCAGGTGCAAGCAGGACAAAACAGATCACCCACGGAACAACAAAGGAAGGATGAAAGGACAAAGATGAATCGGATGATGGAAGAGGGCAGAGAAAGGACAAAACCGAGAAGAGTGGGGGAAAAATGGAAAGGTGTGGAAGACGGGAGGGCAGGACACCAAGACTGAGAAGGGGCAGCAAGTGGATGCCAAATGGTAGCACAGAGTCAGCAAACGGACGACAAGAGTAGCCGAGAGAAGAAAGACATTAATGAAGAATGGAGGACAAGAGAGATGGGAAGCATCCCAAGGCAAGTGGGAAGGAAGGCGAGCCAAGAAAGGAAGGAAAAGTGGGCAGCTGGCGATAGAATTAAGATAGGAGAATGTTAAAGGAGTAGAGTCTAGGGAAACCATGCATTTTGCATGTTGACACAAAAGAAGGAAGGTGGCGAGAGAGAACACACAAAGTGAAAACGAAAGCTGCAGGAGATAGAACAATGCAACCAAGTAGACGGGTATGTAAAATTTCCCTCTTTATCCTTTGAAAAAGTATTTAGTTTGAAGTATAGAGTAGGCCTAAAGATAGATAGGGATGATCCTCAAAATCTCAGAAGCAAGTATAGAGATACGATAGGTTAGGACAGGGAAGAATCCTTGGGGGCAATGGTTGGGAAGGGAGGGCATAAAAGTAATGTGACGAGGAGAAAGGAAATGGAGGACCCAACTATCCATGACCACTGTAGCCAAATTGATGCGTCGGACAATTCCAGCTCAGAGACTCAGCCTGTTGAGGAGAACCTTGTCAGGAGGGAAAGGAATGCCCAGAAAAAATGAGAGAGGAAGTAGGAGCACCTCATAGGGAGAAGAGAAACTGAAGAAAATCGTGAGGGTGTTTTTGGACCAGAGAAATCCAAACCTGGGAAAGGGGTAGGAAGGCCTAGGAGAGAAAGGAGAGACCCTGAGAGAAAGGCAGAGAAATCGACCCAGGAAAAGAATTCTAAATTTCATAGTGCAAGTCAAAGTGATGGGGGCCTAGAACCTGAAAAAATTAGATAGGCCTCAACACTGCATCAAAGAGAAAGAAACTGCAAAAGGAGAACCATGATGGGGGGGGGGGGGTATAAATACCCCTTTCAAATATATAACCTCTATGGCCAAAACTGACAATTATGTTTACTATGTGATAGGTCTGACCATCGGTAAGGGTGAAACTACAACCAGACAAAGCATTCTCAGGATAGAGTACTAAGGTGCAGACAAGAAGAAACATGGCACCTAGGTGCAGCAAGAGGAATGTTAAAAAAGAAGAAGGAACGAGCAGCACAGGGAAGAGAAAAGGAAGGAAACCGAACGACGAGCAGATGAAGAGAATAATTGATGCCTACATGGAGGCAAATCCGAAGGAGGTCAGAGACCAAATATGGGACTGGGAAAGAGATCTGAGAAATAGCCTGAGATGCAGAGACTTTCCTATGGATGAATGGGAAGAAATGCTGCAGGACCCAGGTATGAAAAATGGTCGGCAAACTCTCTTTAACAGGACTCTGCAACAATATTGGATAATGAAACACATTGTAGCTCGAGCCATGACCCTGCACCAGGAACACATGGAAGGGGAAGTGCTGAATAGGCAGGAAAAAAACAAGGAACCAGACCCAGTACGAGGGGAAATTATGAAAGAACTAGCGACAATTCAGATAGAAACTTAAAGGAATAATATAGCTTTGGGCCAAATTGAGCAGACCCTGTCAGAGATAAATTGGAAAATGTTCCACTAGGAACGAGAGCTCCCAGGCCCAGGGGTGAAGTCGCAAAACTCTAGAGGGAAGGTGCTGAATCTGGAAAAAAAGGCGACAGTCAAGATAGCTTCCTCTGATGAGGATTAGTTTAATTATCTTTGGTTTTTGAATATTTTGTTTGAAATGCAAAAGATAAGAACATGTGTAATGGCTATCAAAGGCAAAATGGTTTTGATGAACTTATTTAAATTTTGGAGTGGATACAATGCTAATCGATGGTCACCTGTTTTCCTTCGGGCAGGTGACTGATTGGAGGATTCGACTGTAAATTTTTGCAAAAGGTAAATATAGAGAGTACTACCATGTTTACAAAAAAATAATAATGTAAGGACACAATAATGACAATAGTCGGCTTCTATGGGGCACAATAATAACAATATGGGGACTACATGGTCACAATAATATAATAAGGAGGTTTTACTAATAGCAATAAGGGGTTACACTAGTATTATAGGGACCTAACATTGGAAATCTCAAAATTGTGAGAGGAAGTGTAACAATTGATGGACATGACAATTGTGACTTTCACCTGAAATTTCGATCAAGAACCCATGAATCATGTGGTTAGTTGTTACACTGAAGCAAGAGTGTGATAGCTTGTCCTCATAAAGGTTTCATATAAGGGTTCAAATCGGGTGGTTCACCTAATATTTGTGAAGGCTAGAAAAAGGGTCTTAACATAGTGGAAAAGGCTTGGGTATTGTTGTGGCAAACAACAACCCCTTCATTTTTTAAAACTAAGACATAATAATATAGGGGACCCTTCTTATTTTTAAAATTTTAATTTTAATTAATAAAACCATTGTAATAAAGCCTTTTGGTTTTAATATTTTTTTTCTATAAATAAAACAAATAAATAATCCTTGAAGAACTTTAAGAACCATCACAACAACTTTGTTTATTTTGGGATAATGGCCTATTTTTATATATTTTCTTCCTTTTATATAATAAGGCTTTCTTTTATCTGTTTTGGGATTTTGAATTTCAAAGACATTCACACTCATTCTTTTATTATTAAGCATGTGGCTCGATGCATAAACCCCAACACCATTTCTTTGTGCAAGTTTTATTTTATGTTGGGCTTCCCTTAGTGGGATGATGTGTCGAGGGCCCACATGAAGGCACATTCTTTGACATATTATTGGTCGTGAATGTTATTGAAAATGCAATGAGAAAATCTTAATTTAATTTTGTCCTTGAATTAAATTAGGAACAAAATTGTAATTCCACATCACATGACAACTTGTGTTTGTTAACCAAGTTAATTTGACCTAGTTGGCTTAGTTAATTTGAGTTGAGGGTATAACTTGAGTCATGTAGAGTGTATCCTACTTTATAGGAGCCCTGGTTGAGTTTAGTTTTATTTGTAATTAATTAATTTAGTCTAACTGAGTTAAAGTAAGTTAAACTAGTTCCAACTAATGGAGGAACTAGTACGAGGTCAGACAGTGGGGTGTTACTTCATGTGTTCAACCAGTTAACTGATGATTCATTCATAAATAACTCATGCATGTCAAATCTGAGAGTTACCAAATTGAGATTGGAGTTTAGGGATAGTGTACTATCAATGTTATAATCATTCGAATTGTACAGGTGGTGCATGCAGTCAGAGGAAGTCCTGTGATGGATTGCAAAATTCCAATTGAGGAATTTCCCTATTTAATAGGGGATAATTACCAAGGGAAAATGCAAGGAAATAGGGACTTGGGAAAGAGATAAATTGGTTAATTATTGGCCGAGGATTGTCTAGGAAGTTGTGAGATAGATAGAGATAGTGTAGAGGTTTATCAGGCTTGATAAAAGCCTTGTAATCTACTCATATTTTCTGACTAATGCAATATACAAATAGTAGGGGTTTTAGCTATGGCTTTCCCTAGGAAATCATTGTGTAATGTCTTGATTGAATTCTTTCTCTTGTATGCTTTGTGATTTCGAGATCGTTTAATTGTTTTCACTGATGAGTAGAGTAGATTCAGAGCTGAAATCACTACATGGTATTAGAGCTAAAATCACTCTAGAAGACATGAATACGAGTTTGTCTTTTGCAAGTGAAATAGAATTTGTAGTATCATTATTCAGAACTAATAGGATGTCATTCTATGGATTGAGACACGAATATGCTCTTGAGGGTAGTTCGAACTATATTGCTTGGAAGGACAGGATGGAGGCGATGTTGGAAGACAATGGGCTGAAGGAATTCATAGACACTAATATTCCTAAGCCAACTGATGCTCAAGATCTGACATAATGGAGAAAATGTGTGGCAAAGGCGGGAAGGATTACCCTAGAAGGAGTTCAATATCATATTGTCTTGAACCTCCAAGGTAATGAGACTCCATATGCAATGCGGAAATCCTTGAAATACCTATTTCAGAATAATAGTGACCACATGAAGTTGGCACTGAAGGACAAGCTCAGGAAAATGAAGATGGAGAAGGGCAACACAATACCAAATTACTTGACCAAGTTCACCCAATGTTGGGATGAGCTTGGAATAGTTGGTGTTACAGTTTTTGAAGATGATCTGGTCATCCTAAAACTTCTAGGCCTTCCCAAGATCTGGCACAGCTACCAGGATTCGGTAAATCAAAGGAAGAAGCTACTAGAGTGGGATCATTTGTGGTCTGACTTGGTGCAAGAAGAGATTCGGCAGAACACTAGAGATGGAACTTCATCCAAGCATGATGATGAGAAGAATTGTGCCTTAGCTGGAAAGGAAAAGAAAGGGAAAGGGAATTCATTCCATTTTAAATCAGATTCTTGTCAAAGTGGCAAGCACAAGGACTTGTCAAATATTAAATTTTTCACTGTCATGAACTGTGACACTATGCCATGAAGTGTCCACATAAGAAGCCAACAAGAACTCCTCAGGAGGAGCGGAAGGTAAAGCTCTTGCTTCACAATTCGAGATGTATTTTACCCTCATCGCTTGCATGGTGACATCGGTGATGGGTAATGTGTGGTATTTGGATAGTGGATCCTCATTCCATATGACCGACAATAAAGAATTATTCAGTGACTTGGAGGAGAAGGACCTCGAGATGCACATTGAAATTTGAGATGATGGAAGGTATAGAGCGACCAACATTGGTACTGTTACTTTTCAAAGGGAGTCTGGTTCTCCTCTCACATTAAAATATGTCATGTAAGTTCCGGGTCTAAAGAATAATTTGGTTTTAGTTGCTATGTTGGAGGTACGTGGCTATGATGTGATATTTAGCAAATGAAAGTCTTTCCTTCATCACATAGCCTCAGGACAAGTGAAGCGAATCATGGTTCAGGTGAAGAACCTTTACAAATTAGATGTAGAATAATGTATTGCTTTGAGCACAAAAACAGAGAAGGTGTAGAGATGAGACATCGATGAGTTGTGGCAGAGAATATTGGGTCAGTTGCACCATGAAGCTTTGAAGATCATGCAACAGACTTCTACAGGACTTCCCAAGGGTAGATTAGAGCAGAGAGATACATGCAAAGGATGTACATTAGGGAAGTACACCAAATCCACCTTTCATGATAAGGTTAGTTGAGCGCAAGCGATCCTTGAAAGAGTTCACTTAGATGTGTGTGGACCGTTCTCAATAGCCTCGATGGCTAAGAACATGTATTATGTAATATTTGTAGATGACTTCTCACGTAAGTGTTGTATTTTTTTCATGCAAAAGAAATACCAGACATTCTCTCTAAATTTTGTGAATTTAAAGAACTTGTTGAGAAAGACACTGGCAGGAAAGTGAAGGCTCTTAGGAGTGATAACAGTGGAGAATATGTGTCAAATGAATTCAAGAAATTTTATGCATCAGAAGGCTTTCGACAATAGTTAATAACACCCCAAAACCCACAACATAATGGGGTGTCTGAATGGAATAAAAAAAGTATTGTGGGAGTTGCACGAGAAATGTTACATGATTAGGGCTTACCATTGAACTTGTGGGATGAAGCATGCAACACATTTTTATATGTGTAGAACATGAGTCCTCATTAGATTCTTGGGTTGAGTACACCAAAATAATCTTTTTTCAGGTAAGAATTCAGATGTGGCACACTTCAGGATCTTTGGTTCCTTAGTTTATTATCATGTTACCAAGGATGCAAGGAAAAATATAGAGCCAACAACTGAGTTGGGCATATTTATGGGGTACACTGATACACCTCACAACTATCGAGTGTACCTTCCATCTCATAGGATGACATTGGTTCGTATAGATGTGAAGTTCGATTATGAGAAGGTCGTGAGGCACTCCCTTGAGAGGAAGCTTTAGTTGCATGCAGATGAGTATATTTTAGCTCCAAAGGAAGAACCTCAAGATGATGTGAAACAACCACATGCAGAGGAGGAGAGAGTGGAAGCACCACTCATGCAGGTACTTTCAAATATGGAAGGAAGCACACCAGAGAGGATGACAGATTGATGCATGACAAACTTGGTTCTTGGATTTAGCTTTGGTGAGTGAACTGACTGATGGGATTTGGTGTGTTCTAACCAAGACATCCAAACTACTGACTAACTATATATATGAGGCTTGAATGCTTCCAATGAATGTGGCAAGAGGCTTGTCGTTTTGAATCAACATTTGAACCTTTTCCTTCTTTAGCTTTGGCTATGGCTTCATTTTCTTTACTAAGTCAAGCGGTTCCCCTTTGTATCGCATTGTCCACTCTTGCACATAAGAAGTGGAAGCTTGTATTTTCTTGAGAGTTTTAACAAACTCTTTGGTCTGTTGCTGTAGGCCATGAAAATGGACAACTTATTTATTTACGGTAAGAAACCCCTCATAGAGCTTCTACATGGTTTCTCCAAGTGTTGATACTTCAGCAAGTATCATTGCTCTCATCTCCTCCTAGTAAACCTATGCGGAAAATGCATTTTGCGTTGTTGCATGAAGTTGTTTTGCATCTTACCTGGTAGCTCGCAATTTCTATGCTAGATACTCATTCTTAGTCGTCAAATATTGGATATTTTATATTGTTTCTCTTGCATAGGCCAAGCTGGATTCGGTAATGTAATTTGGATGCTTCCTGGTGTCTGACACTATCACCCTTTCTCTAACGCATGCAGGTGACACGTGATCATCCATAAAGTGCTTTCTCTATGATTGTACAATCCTACTTTGGAGCTCATCAAATGATATATTATACACATCCATTACCGGATCATCATCAAGGGGAACAACACCCCCTTGGTCACTTAGCATTGGATCTACTATTGGAGGTGGTGGGGGCTGAGGTATGACCTATGGTGCGCTCGACATCAGATCAACATCTTCATTTTACAGCTCTTGTTCCATCTCCATGTTTGTCACTTCAA
Organism: Pinus taeda; assembly: GCA_000404065.3. NCBI lineage: Eukaryota > Viridiplantae > Streptophyta > Pinopsida > Pinales > Pinaceae > Pinus > Pinus taeda. The sequence continues at coordinate 16,849 of APFE031102115.1, forward strand.
TCAATTGCTCAATGTGCTGAGCAAGCTCCCAATCCTGCATCTGTTCACCTTCCTCCTAAGCTATTGGTTGGTCTTGCTCCTACTCTTCAACTTGTATCATAACTTTTTCCTCTATTCATTGCACCTTTCCTCTATTATTCTTCCTGCTTCTGCTTCTCTTCTCATTCTCTTCTCCTCAAGTCATGTTCTTCCCTCAAATTTTTCTATGTATCCTGCAACTTCAGTTCTACTTCTTGCAACCTCTAATTTTCTGTCTTCCTCCACTTTGCTCTTTGTATCTTATGCTTCCTCTTCACTTCTGCTACCAAAGTTGCTTTCATGAGATTGGGATCTACTTTCATCTTGCAACTTTGTTCTCCCTCTGGACTGTTAGCAATCTTCCTCTTTCCCTTGTCCTACATGAGATTGTTGCCTTCTGTTGTTGTTGCTTCTGGCGTTGCTATTGTCTGTGGAGTAGCCTATGAAGTCCTTGCTAAATTGACCAGCTCATGGAGTCTGGAGGCATTGTAGCAGTACCTCCAAGGACCCTCCTCCATCCAATGGAATGCCCCGCCGATCCACGGAAAGTAAAATCTCACACAGTGGTCTTTAAAATAATACAAGGATCATGCAGATTAAATTCCCGAGTGTCGAATTAAAATCTCACTATCTCCTTTTCCTCGACATCCATGACTTTCAAGTTCCTTATCTCATATAATCCAATATGCAAAGGAAGAGTGGGCCATAGTGCTTTCTTCTTCCTGTGCAGCACTGCTTATAACCCTGTGCCGAGATGGTATGATACTTCTTGCATGATAAGTTTGTTAGTGGCGTACCTTGGTAAAACATGCATAGGCTTCTCTCCGCCAAACACTCTACTGAAGGTGCCACTTGGTGAAGCATACCGATATGTGATGTCTATTATTGCCTTCATTTCTTCTCATGACATGCAAGGTGGATCTTCTTCAAAGATACTCTTGTACAAGGGGATGATGAAGTGGTTAATTAGTCGTGCCATTACTCCTCGATAATTGCATTCTGAAGGAAACATGAAATAGATGTGCATGACAGTTTCTCATGGTGTCCATGTGGAGTTCATGCCAGGAAACCTTTTTTGTTCACAGATTGCATCCAGTAAGTATGAAGACATATAGAACCTTGCTCACTCACCCTTGGGAGGATTTCGAGCTTGTGCTAGATGGGCCTTAAAATGTCAAGCCAATAGATTTGACTAGTTGAAAGACCTCCCATTGTTCACCACTTGGTCCAATAAGGCTGCTCACCCATCAATAAAGGTTTTCGTGCTCTCCTGACCATGGATCCTTGTTAGTTTTAGATAACAATAGTATGTTCTATGCTTTAGAGCAATTTACTTCAATTTTTCTTATTAGCCCAATATCAATTTCCAGATTAGCAATCACATTAAGATTGATAGTAGATGCATATAGAACATAAACAGTAAGCAGAAAACAAGCCAAGACAAGAGGACACATTATTTGGCTAATGCCAGGGAAAAACCCTGATGTGGGGAAAACCCTTTGATCAAATATTCTTACTATTCTTCAAAAGTTCAATAGAGAGAGAGTACATCATGCAAAATTTACTTGCCCAATCACTATAAAATAGTCCAGTCAAACTGCAGTCAACATGATGCACTAACTAGAAATTCAATGTTGGCCAAACCAGCAGAAAGTCTCCTCCAAATCAGCTTGGTCAAACCCACTCAACTTGGCCTCCAAAGACAGTCTTAATTAGCCCATAATAGTCCTAAAATTCTCAGTCAAAGTCAGTCAGCATAGGTCAATATTGCGGTCAAAGTTGATACAGTCAACGTTGGTCAACTTGCCCATAAAATATGAATATCTGTGCCATAATATGCGTCCTACCCAAATAGATATTCTCCCACAAAAATCGCATTCAAATGAAGTCAAACAATGCCTAGTTAATGCTGGTCAAAGATGGCTACAACTGTGATCCGAGTTGATGGAACTCTCAGATTTAACCAAGATCTTTTTCTTTCATGATGTGATTAGAATTGCAACTAAAATAGCATAAAGGAACATAAATGCATGTTGTAAAGAAGAAGGAACATGACAATAATCAGCAACATAAAACTCAAGACGTTGATAACAGAGTTCGTCCAGGAGGGACTACGTCTCTAAGCCCCAGTGTCAAGATGGTGTAGGTCGCTGCATTAAGTGTTGTCAATAATGATGATGCACATAAGAGGTGATGTCACTATCATACAAGGAAAATGCCCTCACGCAGGAGTGGCTCCAAGAGATGTTCCACTACAGGAACTCTCAGTCAAAAAGAACTCCTATCAGTATGACATAAACTTATGCATGATGATAATGAACATCCAGCTAACATGGAATAAAAGGGATCTCATTGAAAATATACATGGTGACACATGAGTGTCCATCAACATAACGACAAAGGGATCTCAAATAAAACATGACAAATCATGACAACAAGTACATCTCACAAATGGTTGCGCATCACATCCAACAGGAATCATGAAACAAGTAAGGAAACAAGATCACACATCAAACATCAAAACAGGGATCTGTGCAGCACAATGCATCTCATAGTGAAAAGAAGTACATGAACGCACTGCATATACCTCACATCTCGTGGCCATCTGAAGAAGAGGATGTCAAATTGCTGAAGCTAGTCGTACCATCAACCTCGCAACGTTGAATCTCAGGGAAATGGTTGCTCACACATGAATGTTGATAGCTGCATTCCACTTAGAAACGTGGCTGAAAAATGAAATGATCAAATGGAAAATCTAAATGCACCATTAGATTTTTGGCATCGAATAGTGCAAAATTGACTGTCAAATTTCTAAATTATGAGAAAGTTGAAATTTGGGGCTTAAGGAATCTTTTAGATTCCCCCTAGATTCCTCAAAGATTCCTTCCTCCGGGTCATCTGAAGATCTGCTGCTCAGATCAAAATTCTGACTATGCCATCAGGTTTGTGTTGCTGAGAGGTGTAGGATCGACATAATGTTTGTCTAATTTGGACACTACAAAAATTTCCCCCTCTTGAGAATTTCGCCCAATTACGTTTCCGCCTGCCTCTCCTCTAGGCTCATGCTTCCACCTGTAATAAATTAATTAAAAATTATGTGTCTCAGTTTCTGTGCACGCTCCTGGCTCCTCCATGCCTAGGCGCATTGACGAAATGAAGGTTTTATAGAGAAATTTGTGGGCGAATATTACAAGGAGGTTAGTTGGGCGGATTGGTAAAGATCCCAAATTATGAGGAGGTTGGGTGGTCAAACCCCAACCCCTCCATATTAACACTATTTTCATTTTTTTGTTTGAAAAAACACATTCCAAAAACGGTATTAATATTTTTGGTGGAGTTTTTAAGGCGTTTTGGTTGCTGCGTTAATGGTGGGTTGGTACATGGGGTTTGGTTTATTGGTGGGTACCTATGCCACCACATGGGGCCGCCTAGTGGAGGTTGGCCAACGTGGGCCAAGCGGGTTCAATCCCCACCGACCTCACTTTAACATATCGCATATATGAAGTGGGTTGTTGGGGTGTGGGTCGGGTCCACTGGAGGTAGCCCGCCCACCGCATACATTAATGTTTAATGTTATGTTTATATGGTGGGTTGCACCGGCAGGGGTCATGGCCCGTCGACCGTTTAATAACTTTTTTTTTTGTAATATATTTTTGGGGTGGCGAGGGTGATGGATTGCCACCTCATATATATATATATATATATATATATATATATATATATATTTGTGATTACAATAGCATTGTTTTTCCAATTTTGTCTAACATAAGGGCCATTAGACAAATTAAAGAGGCAACAATTTCACTCGCTTTCAGGAGCTAGGTTTCATGCCTCGGGGTCGGTCAAATTGTAGGACACTTAAACCTGACCTAAAGCCCCACTTTGAACAAAACTTTGATTGGCTTGTTCTCCCTCATACGAGCTTGGATTGAAGAACCGTTCACACTGTTGCAATCAGGACGACGATATCTATGCTCTGGTTCTAGTTCGAAAGCATTATGATCACTTTGATTTTTTGAGCTTCCATAAGCCCTCTTTGTTGTGCATGTGTCCCTGGAGCCACCTGGATCAATCCTCCCCACTGAGAAGCTTTTGGTCCTCCAAAATCATGAAAAATAATCTACAACTTCTTTGTACCTTGTCTGTATTACAAGCATCCTGAAAGGTCTTGCTTCCATCTCCTTCATCTTTGTTCTTCGGAGCCTTAAGCAATGAGCCGATACTTGCAACCTCTGCAACCTGTAGTACATTTTCTTTCAAATTACATGCTTGAATTACATGAACAACTAATGGCCTAAGCATCCCACACTTGCCATGAGTTTATAGCACATACTCGGTGGCCAAGTTTACATCAAAATAGAAACAATACCCTAGCTATGAAAACAAGGCCAACATATCATGTTGCTTCAATAAGTGATGGAAAACACATCATCACTGCAACACATGATTTACAAAGATAAGGCAAAACACTATTTTTCCTTTGATAAGTGATGGAAACACGACATCACTTTCACAGTTTATCATGCAACTCAAAATAAGACCAGACATCATTGTTGCTTAACAAGTGTTGGAAACACATCATCGCTTTTACATTTTAAAATGAAACAAATGATTTACTAAAGAACAACCATGACAATATAACATATCTAGAAACCATTTTTCACTTAGCAATGTGAATGGGTCATCCCCCTGTGGTGTTTTTTCTTGTCGAACAATTGTTTCACTTGGTTCATGCACCAACGCTTTGTCTTTAAAGTGCTGCTCTAGATGGAGACTCCAACAAGTGGCTCTTTGATGGTCACTTCTGTCGCAGTGACTGCAATACATCTTCTTCCTCGAGATCTGATTAACATGTTTCTTTACATGCTTTTGAGAAGGTCTTTCATGTCTCATCCTTTTGTGTGCTGCCATTCTTTTCCAACACTTAGAAAATATATGGTAATGTAATCCACAAAGGATACATGTTTTTCAATGCCATGTTTTACGTTCATCATTAACAACATGATTATAATCGAAATGAACATTCGAATATCGAAAGTGGTTATACCTTTCCTTGCTGCCTTTGCTGTCATTATAGCAATGAGAGCTTGCCTCAGCCCTCTCCATGCAATTGGAACTGCCATGGGATGATGGTGATGTGTTCCCATCATTCTCTTTCCTCGACGATTTTGATGATGTCTCAAAAGAATATGACACATTCAATCATTCTCCTTCGGTGTATCCCAAGCCTCCAAATCGAGGTCTCTGCTCAACCTCTAATGGTTGAGTTATGTCTTGATTATTAACACCAAGTTCCTTTTCCTCATCGTACCTCATCCTAGTAAGGATCCTCATGTTTATCCCTGTAATTGGTATCTCCACATATCCAACAGAAATCATACCATGTGAAGATGAAACCGAAAGGAAATTAACATATTTTACCTCCTCTGTCGATTTAGAAAGAACTGATGAGGGCTTCTCATCATCTATTGTTGTTGGTTCGCTAGTTGTCTTGGCACATTCCCCAACTTCCTTTCTGACATACCCAGGTCCTGCATGACAGGGTAATTCCTCTACTTTGATGGGATTGACAATGCCTTTGCCATTAACACCCAAGCCTTTTCCTTCATACTCCATTCTCTTCAACAGTTTGGAGCCAATTCCTGTGGTATGATTTTCAAAAACAGCGAAATCATCATCAGGACACATACATGAATTTGGAGAACTACTTTTTACCTCCCATGGGTCACGCTGTAGCATTTCCAAGGCCTCCTTTGCTTGTAGTTGTTGTAGAAAACTTTGTTTTTCCTATTTCTCTTCTTGTAGATGCATCTTCAATTCAACGTTATCTATTTGAAGACTTTGGTTGTTGTGCTTTAGTTTTTCCAGGGCCTCTTCTGTGGCTCGCAACTGAAGCTACAATCGCTCTTTTTCCTCTGTCTCTTTTTGTAGAGCTTCATACATTATTTCCACCCTTTGGGAAATTTTGAGCATGGTCTCATACATCTCTTTTTCATTCTTTATCGCTCCATGTTCCATTGTTGACACCTGCAATTCACATCCACGCAAAGATTGCTCTGATACCAAACTTGATCCGAGTTGACACAACTCCTAGATTTAACCAAGATCTTTTGCTTTTGTGATGTGATTAGAATTGTAATTAAAATAGCATAAAGGAACATAAATGCATGTTGTAAAGAAGAAGGAACATGAGAATAATCAGCAACATAAAACTCAAGATGTTGATAACGGAGTTTGTCCAAGAGGGACTACGTCTCTAGGCCCCGGTGTCAAGATGGTGTAGGCCACTACACTAAGTGCTGTCAATAATGATGATGTACATAAGAGGTGATGTCGCTATCATACAAGGAAAATTCCTTCACGCAAGAGTGGCTCCAAGAGATGTTCCACTACAGGAACTCTCAATCAAAAAGGACTCATATCAGTATGACATAAGCTTATGCATGATGATAATGAACATCCCGCCAACATGGCATAAAAGGGATCTCAATGAAAACATACATGACGACACATGAGTGTCCCATCAACATAACGACAAAGGGATCTCAAATAAAACATGACGAATCATGACAACAAGTACATCTCACAAATGATTTCACATCAAATCCAGTAGGAATCATGAAACAAGTAAGGAAACAAGATCCCACATAAAATATCAAAATAGGGATCTGTGCAGCACAATGCATCTCATAGGGAAAAGAATTACATGAACAAAGTGGATATACCTCACATCCTGTGGCCATCTGAAGAAGAGGATGTCAAACTACTGAAGCTGGTCATACCACCAATCTCACGACGTCGAATCTCAAGGAAATCACTGCTCACACATGAATGTTGATACTTGCACTCCACTTTGAAAAGTGGCTGAAAAATGAAATGATCAAATGGAAAATCTGAATGCACCATCAGATTTTTGGCATCGAATAGTGCAAAATCGACTATCAAATTTCTGAATTCTAAGAAAGTGAAAATATGGGGCTTATGGAATCTTTTAGATTCCCCCTAGATTCCTCAAAGATTCCTTCCTCCGGGTCATCTAAAGATTTGCTGCTCAAATTAAAATTCCGACTATGCCATCATGTTCATGTCACTAAGAGGTGTAGGATCGACATAAAGTTTGTCCAATTTGGACACTGTAAAAATTTCACCCTCCTGAGAATTTTGCCTAATCACAGTACCGCCTGCCTCTTCTTTGGGCTCATGGTTCCACCTACAATAAATTAATTAAAAATTATGTGTCTCGATTTCTGTGCATGCTCCTGGCTCCTCCATGCCTAGGCACACTGATGAAATGAAGGTTTTATAGAGAAATTTGTGGGCGAATATTACAAGGAGGTCAGTTGGGCGAATTGGTAAAGATCCCAAATTATAAGGAGGTCAGGTGGTCAAACCCCAACCCCTCCATATTAACAATGTTTTCATTTTTTGTTTGAAAAACCACATTAAAAAATTGGTATTAATATTTTTGGCGGAGTTTTTAAGGCGTGTTGGTGTTGCCTTAATGGTGGGTTGGTACATGGGGTTTGGTTTATTGGTCGGTACGTATGCCACCACATGGGGCTGCCCAGTGGGGGCCGACCCACGTGGGTCGGTCGGGTTCAATCCCCGCTGACCTCAATTTAACCTATCGCATATATGAAGTGGGTTGTTGTGGTGTGGGTCGGGTCCACCAGAGGTGGCCTTCCCACCCATACATTAATGTTTAATGCTATGTTTATATAATGGGTTGGACCGGCAAGGGTGATGGCCCGTTGATTCTTGTTGTTTATAATTTTGGTTATGGTTGCAGTCTACCAGTGGGGGTCATGGCCCCTTGACCCTTTAATCAAATTTTGTTTTTGTAATATATTTTGTGGGTGGCGGCTGTCAAGCCGTAAAAAGGGTCTTTTTGACCTCTATTTACCCCACATTAACTTATCAATCTAGGAACGATTTGGTATCTCAAAGAGTGTACTCAGTTTGAGGCGGTCATTTGTCAGAGTAATGCTAGTAGTATAGTGCTCAAAATACAAGGGTAAACGAATGCTCAAAATGAGATCTACTTACAGCAAAGCACCTTAAAACTTAAATCATGCATTCAGAAAACTATAGCAAATTATCAGTCAAGGGTACAGTAACAGTAACTCATCCCTCTGTAAACTGATGTAACTAAAGATAATAAAGGAACAAATCATCAACCTGGGAACTAAACAACAAATGTCAATGCTCACTACAGTCTCAGATCGTTATGCACACCAAAGCAATGATAACGCAAAAAACAGGAAATGGAACAACAACTAGGAAATGGAACAACAACTAGGAAGTGGAACAACAAATAGTTCTTATAAACAGTAAAACCTTAGTCTAAGGAAATAAAGGAGGCAATTGTATCCTACAGGAATCAAATAATGATCTTTACTCTAAAGATAAATCAGATAGCAAACGGAAATAGAATGGCAACTGATTAGCAATGAAATATAGAACAACACTCAGAGTCAAATATAAATATACAGTAAACCAAAATAAATAACACACACGGCACGCTTTAATATTGAGAGAAACAGTAATCTGACTTCGATACCACCAATATCAATCTCAGTTACAAAGAATAACAATTTTAATTCGTAATGGAACAACAATGTCAGTTGAACAACAATCGCGATTAAGTGTAAACCATAGATGAATACAGTAATACCAACTTATGGATGTTACAACTCGGTTACTCTGTAATTGAACAACAATAGCATTCTATAAGGAACAGTAATGTTATATCAATGATTAAAGGAACAACAATGCGTTACAAAGTCAGAATGAACAATACAACATTCCTGTCACAGAGAATGATATTACTCAGTCGAACATAAATCAAATAGAACCATGATGTAAAATAACAAAAATAATCAGATTACCGAACAAAGCTGATACTGAAAACCATGCACGAATTAAAGATAATGGTACATGAGAAAGTGTTCCACTAGGGCCGGGCCCTTAGCCTCCAGGGACACACCGCTTGAGATTATTCCAGGATCAAAGATGGAACAACAACCAGATTTATATTAAAGAATCAAAGAAGAGTTATAGTGGATCACTTCTCAACGAGGGTCGATGATCAAAGTTTCAAATAAAAAGAGAAATTACATAAGAATAACAACAAGTCACCTCCCCGGGCTAGCAGTGCTACCCCTTTTTATAACAGTCGAGCATAGATATCAATGATGCAAAAATAGTTAAGATAGCAATCCCTTAGGATCAAAGGATCTTGAGGGATTCGCCAAACTGTTAATTCCCAGTTATCCATTTGTTCTCTTGCGCTGATTCGATATCTCCTTTTCCTTTCCTTGGCTGATACGATTTAATTTGGATCACCTTGTTTGCATGTGGTTCCCTGCCAAAGGGACAACAGTTTCTTTGCCCTGTCTTTTTCTTTGGCATGGCAATCTTTCGTTTTTCCCTTTTCCTGCATAAGAAATAGCAATTATTAGTAGTTTTGTGTTGCGTATAAATCCCATAGATTTTGTCATGATTTCTTATTATCTACCTAGTTCATGATGCAAAAAGGTTATGAGTTTTAAGGAAAAGATGACAAAATAATCAATAAAAACATACCTTCTTCAGTACTCCACACACCCTCTGCTTACCCTTTTTCATGCCCTCATGAAAACATTGTAGTTGACATGTAAGGCAGTGAGAGAGTATGCCGAAGATGGGATCTCATGTGGTGGTCTACAACCATGATGCCTAACTAGGTGTTCAAAAAGATGGCCTGTCTGACCCTCAGGCATCTCGTATAAGGCTTGGTATCCAGGTGCAAGGTGCCAAATAATCGGACTCCGGAACCTATATCCTAACCAAGATGGCCCTGCCCTCAAGATAAATTCACCATAGAGGTTCAAATGATCAGTGGCTAACTTAAAGTTCTCATAATTAAATGGTTCCTCGAGTTGGATATTTGAATTAGAAATCTGATATCGAAATTTAGCAGCATCAATGGCAAGGTCTTTGATGGTAAAGAAGTACTCTATCCCTTTAAGATTGATTGTTGTATGAATGGGTCCTAATGCTTCAATCACGCTCAGAGTCCTCATGAGGTTCCTATGTTACCTCCATAACTGCACTGGATTTCTAGGTTCAGCTCTTACCCACAAATCTAATCCTTTTTCTTGTCTTTGGAAGGCATTATAGGCTTTAAGCCATTTGATTTGATTAACCCCAAACGAAGTAAATGCCTGCAGTTGGATATCCCCAACAAAAGGGTCAGGGTTCTACTCTGTCTCTTGATCTAACACAAGGTTATGCAGATAGAATTCATGCAATAATCTTTGAACCTTTACTCCATAGTGCTTACAACAATTTATAAAATCATCAATAGTATTAATTTGTATAGGGGCTCCTGCTTTGACAGCCTTAATTTCAATTGCAAATATCGTTCCATTCAAAACAAGGCATAATTTTTAGCAGGGGCTCTACATGCTAGGACATCAGTGCACAAAGAGCATAAGGTATCCATCTGCTTGATAACTACATCTAACTTATGAGTTACCTTTGCGACTTTTTCTTCTTCCTTTCGCCATCCTTCAAAAGCCTGGCTTTCGGATAAATTGACATTCCTTAGCTGCTGTTGTAATTCTTCATACTTTTCTCAAGAAACCATTTATTTTGTAAGTCTTTCTACTACTTTTTGAGCTTGCATCAAACCCTCTCGTAGGGTTACTGTCCTCGGATCACTGTCCCACATGGTAGTGGTAAGTGGAAGGTTCACTTGAATCTTCTTATTGCATCGTCTTGTGTTTATGGTTTGCATTTCTTCAGGGGGTTGTGCCTCTGTCTGAACTTCTTTGTGACGGGCCAATATATCATCTGTTTTCACTTCCGCATGGGCAACAACTGAATGTTGTTCCTTTTGGTTTTGAATGACAAGTTGGACTTGAGTCCTTCTAACCTTTTTCTTGAGGGGTCTTGCCAAAGTGGTTGCATGTCTTGCCCCCGAAGTTCTTTTTTCTCTCTTTCTCATTTTCAAAACCCTGATTTGTTGCCAAAGTCGAGCTATCATATTCAGTAATCTTTGTTGTTCTTTTCGTAATCTTTTAATTTCTTCTATTTTCTTAGAGGGAACAGTTGTCTGTTTACTCGGGCCTGGACTGTTATCTTGGCCAATTCCCTGGTTTTCTTCCTGGGGTATTCCTTCGTTGTTTTTTTCGGGTTGATCAGGAATAAAAACCCTAGTTGGTTTTGTTATTTCCTGGGTGACTTCTTTTTCCACCCCTTCTTCTCCATGAAATTCTTCAGGTGTAGTCTGGCTGGGAGCAGATTGTTCCTCTTCTGTATCTTCATCAATTTTCTCTCTTTCATCATGAACAAAGTGATTCTCTTCTTCTTCTTCCTCGTTGCGCAATTCTTAGGGTGCATTTTTGTCCTAAGGAGAATACTCCTTTGGTTCTTCTTCAATATGGAGGCCTAGCGGGCTGAGAAGTTGGGCATATTCGCCCATATTGGCCAGAATTTGGGCAAATTCGTCCTCTTGGAAGGGATTTTGAAATGGGATTTCTTCGTGTTGCTCTGTCTCTTCCTCCGCCTGCCTAGGCCGCTCGGTCTCTTCATCCATTTCTCCTTCCTTATTTTCTCCCATTTCTCTCTCATTCTCTTCTCCTTCCAATTGCAGGGGTTGCTCGTTCCTTGAATCATCTACCTCCACTGGTTGGCTGGCATTCCCTTGGGAATTTTCCAACCTCCCTCTGATCCATGCCAATCTAACTGATTTCCTCCGTTTCAATGGTCTATTTGATGCACTGGCAGCATGTTTACATTTTTGGGGCTGGCAGAGTCAGTCCCCCGTGTATCGTGGCAATTAGCTCTTCCCAGTTACTCTGTTGTTGAGCAAGGCTATGGCTAACTATTAGTCGTATAGGCCCATGGTGACTTACTACCGATTCTACGTGTTGTTATTTTTTCATGCTTTGGGCAACATCATGAAGTAATGAATTTAAAAATCCATGTAAGTTCATAGAGAATTTCTGTTTTAATACAACTAAAAGTTTAAGGTGTCATGGTCTTACCACGTCTTTCCTTCCTTCATAGGTGATGTAGCTCTGGATGATCTTCGCCAATTCTACCCACGGCTCTCCTAATGCTGCTGATAGGACTCCCTTTCCTCTTACTGTCAGGTTCTGGCCTTCATTTGGAAGATTTTTATGATTTTTCGCAGTCTCTCCTTCTTTAGAGTCCACACAGGTCCAGTGGCTGGCAGTCCCAAGACCTCTGCAATTATGTCCTCGGTGACTGCTATGTGTCTCCCTGTTACTGTGGAGTGATATTCTTGCAATTTCTGCAAGAAATCTATTGCTACGGTCTCGTTGGATTCCTGTAAACGATTGAGATAAACTAGCCATCCTGCCCTTGTAAGGATTTCCCATGTAGCATCAGAATCTGTCAATACCTGTGGTTCTCTCTAGATTGATCTTCCTCCCATGTTTTAGCACGTTGTAAAAACACAGAGATGGCAATGGAACAGTAGGCTATTCAAACTGTTAGAAACACAGAGAAAATAGTGATATAACAAGGCTCGTTCAAATCCTGAGTCACATACTAATTGCCGCAAAGCATAATACGGAAATATCTTAGGAATAGCAAGCCATGCAAATTGAAAAATGATATACCGTTAAGCCTTGCTATTCCCAAGTGAAAGTTTTTCGAATAACAGTCTGACAAGTATACCAGCAAATTATGAGGTCACCTGCCTCCCCCTGCAATGTGATAGGTCATCCTCGGCCGTCAAATGAGGGAGCGGCGTGCCGAAGTGCCATGGTACATAGTCATAAAGGAACAACATATGCTGAAATGCCATGTTTACAAAAGGAGCAGGTTGCCAAAATTGAGTTGTATAATGGGATCACTTAACAAATAAGAGAATGCTATGATATGATGTGAGGCTAGGAGGATAGGACAACTAACGTGAACAAAAATTCTAATGCGGTCATTATCGACTTTTCTGTCATGATTGGTTATAATAGATTTTCATGTGTTTAATGGTTCGGGGAAGTGATATACATAATCTTATTTGACGTACTACAAAGGTATAAGACAAAGAAGGGTGTTGATGACTGTTATTGGTGTATAAGGAATGTGACTTCAATACCATTAACAGAGTTCTGTTGCTGACAAGTGTCCATAACCTTGACAGAGTTGTTTGTTTCACCCATGGAACCATGATCCTTTGTGTATGCTTAGGAAGTGCTGTGCAATGTCAAAATGGAGGTCATTATGCTGGCTTGGTAACAAGTTAAACCATAATGCCATTCACCAGGAAGGAGTGAAAGGTGGACAGGCCGGCTCATGATGAGACCTCCTGTTCCAAGGAAATTTTTTTTTTTGATGTGCCTCTTGGATCATATCCCTGGTGTGGTGGCCATAGTGGGAATGCCACTTCACTTTCTTCCTTATGATTATGGCAGGCTGGCTCTTGATGAGACCCCCTATCCTGCATTTGACAACTCATATAAACAAGTCATATAAGCATTTTTTTTTTTTTTTTTTTTTTTCTCTTTATAGAGTACTTTCCTATTTATACACAAAGGGTGGTTCAACACTCCTTAAGAGTAGGAATGGTGGAATAAGTCTTAACATCTCAATAGAAAAATATATCCTCTGTTCTTATTCCTTAATAATGATCAAAGAAGATTATGGGAATTAAAAAAAAAGAACCACCATGATAAAGATAACCAATCATATCTGTATTAGTAGGATAATGATAGCAAAAGTAATGAATAATTGTGTCCTTTCCTCTTTCCTCCTATCAATTCAAAGCAATTTCTTGTAAAAATAACGATTTTATATAATTTGCTGATTTCAATATGCTCTAGTTTTGTATCCATTGCATAAGTGTATAGCTGTGCTCCAAAAGACTCCAAATTATTATGTATTGAGAGGAATAGCAGTTGTCCTTAAATTGGAATGGTTAAGAAGAACAAGCATAAGTAAAAGGAATACGAAAATGTTGGTGTTTCAAAGGAAGAGCAAAAAATACAAGTGTTGTTCCTTTGGAAAAGGAACATTAGAAAATGCAAGTGCCGTTCATTTGGAAAAGGAATAGTAGAAACCAAAAGTGTTGTTCCTTTGGAAAATGAACAACAGAAAATGCAAGTGTCGTTCCTTTGGAAAAGGAATAGCAGAAACCAAAAGTGATGTTCCTTTGGAAAAGGAACAACAGAAAATGCAAGTGTCGTTCCTTTGGAAAAGGAATAGCAAAAAACAAAAGTGTTGTTCCTTTGGAAAAGGAAAACCAGAAAACTCAAGTGTCGTTCCTTTGGAAAAGGAACAACAAAAATCAAAAGTGTTGTTCCTTTGGAAAAGGAACAACAAAAATCAAAAGTGTTATTCCTTTAGAAAAGGAACAACAGAAAATGCAAGTGTCGTTCTTTTGGATAAGGAACAACGAAAACCGAAAGTGCTATTCCTTTGGAAAAGGAACAACAGAAAATGCAAGTGTCGTTCCTTTAGAAAAGGTACAACAAAAATGCCAGTGCTGTTTCTTTGGAAAATGAACAGAAAAATGAAATTAAAAAGGAATGGCTAAAACAAAAAGTGTTGTTCCTTCAAAAAAGGAACAACAAAATGAAAGTGTTGTTCCTTTGGAAAAGGAATAGCAGAAAAACAAAAGTGCACACAAATGTTGTTCCTTCTGAAAAGGAACAGCGAAAACGACAGTTTTGTTCCTTCTGAAAAGGAACAGTAGAAAAATGCAAGTGTTGTTCTTTTGAAAAAAAGGAACAACAAAATGGTGAAGGTGTTGTTCCTTCTAAAAGGAACAACAAAAACGATGGAATTGTTGATTCTCCAAAAAGGAACAGCAAAGTGGAAATACAAGAATATGTACAGAGAATAATTTATGCTAACAAAACAAAGGAATTATGTACAAAATGTAAGAACAATTGAATCACTTTAATGAACCAGAGGTGAGGAAGATTTTTCTTCTTCTTCCAAAATTTTCATGTCGGAGTCTTCGCGGAGTTGTTGGTAGAAGGATTCCCGAGTAAGTGGTTTGTGGTAAAGTCGAACTCGGTGGCCATTTTCCTTGAAGGCATGTCCAGATCCGTCAATGGTGATTAAAGTAAGGGTGCCATTATCATGTACATTCTGGATTTCATATGGCCCCAGCCAACGAGTCTGAAGCTTCCCTCGAAAATCCTGAAACCTAGAATTGTATAGGAGTGCTCAATCTCCTTCACAGAAGACTTTATTTTTAATGAGAGCATCATGCCATTTAGCTCGCTGCTGTTGGATTAATGTAGTGTTTTGAAGGGAAGAGAGCCTGATTTCATCTAACTCATTGAGCTGCTGTAATCTATTAATCTGTGCCTCGTTTAGATCTAGACCGACTTCTTGTGCTGTTTGCAGTGTTTGGATTTCGAATTCTATGGGAAATATGGGCTCCTTTCCAAACACCAATTGGTATGGTTAATAGCCGGTAGTGCTTCTCCATGTTGTTCTGTAAGCCCACAAGGCTTCTGGTAATCTTGCAGCCCAATCACATCTATGTGACGCAATGGTTTTTGTTAATATTGCTTCTATTATTTTGTTGCTGCTTTCTACTTAACCATTTGCCTGTGGGTGGTATGGAGTGGTAATTTTGTGCTGGATATGGTAATTTTTTAGTGTTGCAACAATCTTGTTACCAGCAAACTATGGTCCACCATCTGTAATTATCTCTCTTGGAAGCCCATATCGCACAAATATATGGAACAAGAACTGTATGATGGAATCCTTTGTAGCTCTTGGCAATGCCTCTGCTTCAACCTATTTGGTGACATATTCTGTTGCTACCAAAATATATGTTTTCTGGTTCGAGGATGGGTTAATTGGACCAACAAAATCGAGGGCCCATCACTCTAATGGTTCAATAACTAGCTGTGGATTCAGGGGCATTTCGTCGGACTGACCAGGGCATCCTGCTCTTTGGCAACTGTCACAAGCTTGAACGAACTTCTTTGCATCTTTGAAGATCGTGGGCCAATAATACCCTATTTGCATCACCTTATGTCCAGTTCTCCGATCGGCGAAATTTCCACCACATGGTCCATCATGACAAGCTTTCAAAATGTCAAAAATTTCATCCTCGCGGACGCATCTCCTGATGTGCATATCTTCCCCTGTATGGAACAGGTAGTCCCCAATCCAAGAAAATCGAGCACTTCACTGGACAATATGTTTTTGTCCATTGGGGGTCAGATGTTTTGGTAATTTGCCTACTACTAATTAATTTGCAACATTAGCATACCAGGGTGTTTTAACAGTGACATCACACAAATTCTCATCTGGAAATTGATCTTCAACTATTGCAGTGTCCACTGGTTTTGGCATTCGCGAGAGAAAGTTAGCTACAAGATTTTATTTTCTAGGTCATTCCTTGATTGTGATATCAAATTCCTGCAATAAAATCAGCCATCTAGTTATTCTATCATTTGTGATTGGTTTATTTGCTAAATATTTTATGGCAGAGTGATCTGTATACAAGATAACAGGATATCCAGTAATGTAATGCCTGAACTTATTGACAACATGTATTACAGCTAGAAATTCCTTTTCAGTAACAGTATAATTCAATTCAGTAGGAGATAAGTTCTTTCTAATATAATAAATTCCATATGGTTTTTTATCTTCTTCCTGCCCAAGGACTGCTCCAATAGCTGTATTTGAAGCATCTGATGAAATTTGAAATGGCAAGTCCCAATTTGGACCTCAAAGGACTGGGGTTGTTGACACAAGCTTCTTCAGATCTTGGAAAGCACGGTTGCATTTTTCTATCCAAAGAAAATCAACATTACCTGTCAGTGCATATAGGGGTGCAGCAATATACGAAAAATGTTTTATAAATCTTCTATAATAACCAAAAAATCCAAGAAAACTGCGTACCTCCATTTGAGTGGTAGGAGTGGGAATTAGCAAAATTATTTGAATTTTGGCTAGGTCTACCTGTATGCCAGCTACTGAGATATAATGACCTAGAATAAGTCCTTCAGTCATCATCATATAGCATTTTTCATGGCTCAAACAAAGCCTGGTGGAAATGCAGCATTGCAGGACTTTTTCCAGTGTGTCCAATGCTGGGTCAAAATCTTCTCCGTATTGTGTAAAATCATCCATGTATACTTCGAGTCCTTCATTTATTAAATCTGAAAAGATGTTGAGGATAGCCCTTTGAAATGTGGCAGGGGCATTGCATAAGCCAAAAGGTAGGACTCTGTAGGCAAATGTTCCCCAAGGACAAGTAAAATTGGTTTTGTCTTGGTCTTCAGGGGCAATTTGAATCTGATTGTATCCACTAAAGCCATCTAAGAAAGAAAATAATTTCTTTCCTTCCAAAGTGTCTAATACTTGGTCAATGAATGGAAGGGGAAAATCGTCTTTTTTTGTTTCTTTATTTAGTTCTTTATAATCTACACAAATCCTCCACTTTCCATTCTTCTTTGGTACCACAACAAGTGGAGAGACCCATTTACTATCAGAGATAGGGTAGATGAAGTTCACATATGAAAGTTTTGAAGTTCAGCTTTTACAATGTCTTTTAGATGAGGATTAAGTCTCCTTTGTGGTTGGCAAACAGGTCTCACATCTTTTTCTATGTAAATGTGGTGTGTACATAACTAGAGATCAATTCCTTTCATATCAGGATAGTCCCATGCAAATGCTTCTTTGTATTTCCTCAATAGTTGGTTGAGCTTCTCTTCTTGTTCGGAAGTCAGGTTGGCATTAATGTTTAGAGTTTCCTGGCTCAATTTCTACAATTTTCCTATTTGAGACAAAGGTAGTAGGTATTGTTTGATCGTGTGTATCTTTAAGAGGATCTTCTTCTAATTCATTATCAAATGCTACTTTTATCATGTGACATTGTATATGAGATCTGGATTCAGCTTGGCTAATGAAATTGTTAATGGCATCATCTTTTGTTTCGTCTTTGAAGTCGAGGGCCTCTTCTATGGTTAATGGAGATCTATATTTCCAGTGAGGTATGATACAGGATGCTTGTTATTTTTTATTATTGTGACACTTGGCTGCGCTGGAGGATATAAAGCTAGGTTCTTGATATTTTCCCCCTTAGTTATGGTTATACTACCTTGTCGGCAGCCAATATAAGCATCGACAGTTGCAAGCCAAGGTCTGCCTAAAATCAATGGATGTCCATCAAGTCAGTTTTTGGGGTTTAATATCAGAAAGTCAATCGGATACTCCTAGGAGTCAATGGATACGATGACATCATGTAGTGTGCCTTCTGGCCTAACCATAGATCAATCAACCAGTTCTAGTAAAGTGGAGGTCAGTTCTACTAATGTAATGCCCAATTTTTGGCAAGTGGTGGTTGTTAAGATATTAATTGCAGCTCCTAGATCAACTAAGGCATTTGAGAAGGTTTGTCCATAGATTTGTACGATTACTATTGGATTTCCTGGGTATTTGTATTTAACGGGTGTTTCTTTCGTTGATAATAAGTCAGATAAAGTGCCAACTACTTGGACTTTTGGGTTATTTGTTATTTTCCTCGTTGGTTTCTTTATACATATCTCTTTGATAGTCTTTGCATATATTGGGATGTCTTGAATGGCTTGGAGGAGTGGGATTTTTATGTATAGATTTCTTAGTTCTCCCAGAATGTCAAAATCAAGATATTGTATAGGTCGAGGTATAATTAATTGTTCTGGGAATGGGGGAGAGGATGTGGTTGCTTGATCGTGAATTTGTTGTCTAGTCACATCCTCTTCTTGTGGTGGTTGTTCTATAGGTATCTGATTTTCAACTTGAGCAGTTTTATCTCCCTCTGTTTCAATGATGCGCCCAGATCTTAATTGAAGGTCATTACACTCCCTTAGATCGGTTCCTATCTCTGGTGTTTCAATTATTTGAATAGATTGGACTGGTCTATTAGTAGGATTAGGGTTAGTTTGGGCTGGGAGTTGAGGTCTTAAGTTATACTGGGGGTTTTGTTGTAATGCTAGCACTATAGGTTGAGGGAGCGGAATAGTTCCTACTGGCTGATTCATCGGTCTTTGACAGTTTGTCTGCCAGGCTTGACTCTGTGAAGTAGGAGGGGACCATTGTGTTGGATATACATTATTTTTCCAATATGGTGGGGTGTAGAGAAAATTTTGTCAATTGGGTTGGCTTGCTTGATTTGGCCATGGAGATGATGAAGGAAATGATTGTTGTGACCAATTCGGGAAGGGAGGTTGATTTTGCCACATTGTATTATATTGTTGAGCATGATATTGTGGAGGTTGAAAAGAAGAAGCTGTGTCTGAAAACATACGTGATTGTTGCTGCTGCCATTAGCAGCACTGATTGAGTAAATATACTGACTCTGGCTCTTCTTCTGCTTCCTTGTATACTGCTTTCAATCCAAGAAGTGAGGGACGATTCTCTGTAGAGTGGTCTTTCGTACAAATGGTGCAAACTTGGACTGTATCTAATGGACACTCCTTATGGCTGTGTTTCTTTCTGCATCTGGGAGAGAAAATTGCCAAATTATGTTTTGTCTCTGCTTGCTTTTGTTTGGCCTGCATAATATCAAGTTGTGTTGTCAGTGTCCCCAATATGTTAGTTTTAAAATTTTCTAATAAATTTCCAATTTCTGCACGAGTTACTCCTTTTGCTAAAATTCTATTATCTCTTGCAAACCGATCTTGTTCTGCTGGTTTTAGTCTTGTGTTGCCTCTCGAACTCCTGATACATAGATTAATAATGTCAGAAAAATTTTCCTGATAAATATCTCCTTTTCCCATAATATTTAGTGTTTCAATCCATTGTTCCTCCATTCCCCTAATTAATGTTGTTTTTAATACATTATCAGGTAAGGGTAATGATGCATAAGGAGATCTCTGAAGATTATACTGGAAACGTTCAACGTAATCTTCTAATGTTTCATTTGGTCTAGCTACCATCTTAAATATTTCATCTTTTAACTCTCTAGACCTACAATAATCCTGATATTTTTTAGAAAAGACTCTTTCATTTGGTCCTAGTTATTAATAACACCACCACCCAATCCCATAAACCATCTCAGAGCAACCCTTTTTAATTTAGAGGGAAATAATTTCAGTTTCTGGGGATCAGTTGTATAGTCATATCCTCTACACAGCAGATTGAATTCAAATAAGAATGCATCCGGATCTTCTGATGTAAGGCCATGGAATGTAGGGATATGCTGGAGAGGAATTGCTTTCATAGGTGCATTAGCTGCAATATCCACAATGGGGTATTGCAGTGTAGAGGTTTGGGTGATTGGTTGGTTCTAGGCCATTTGGTCAAATATATGCCAATAACCTTCTGGGATATCTAGGAGGGTATTCCTAGGTTGTCGAAGGGGAATGGCTCTAACGGGAATGGCCTTAATAGCACTTCCTTTATCTAGGATGATGAGAGTGCCTAATGTCTGGGGGGGTTCAGGTTCTTGAGTTTCTTCAACTTTGTTATAAATGACTTTTGCAGCGATTCCCTTATCTGGGCTGCTTAATGGCTAAATTACCCCAAGAGGAGATCTTGGTTCTTCAGTCTCTCCTGTTTCTCCTCTTCCTTCACAGAGGTTGCTAAGGTTCCCTTTTTGCAATGATTTTGGGCTAGAATTTTCAATTTCTTGAAAATCGTGCTCTTCGGTTTGACTGTGCACCCCAGCAAAGGCTACAGATGGTGATCCTGTGCCCTGAAGAGAACTAGTAGGCTGTCTAGAAGTAACTTTTATAGGTATGACTGAAGGTTGAGATTCTGCTTTCTTAAGGATTTCTTCTATAAAGGTTGATCGGTCAAGGGTCACCGACCCCTTAGCTTTATCAAGCTTGGATAGAGGTTTGGGATTCTTTTCTGGATTTTTCTGCTTAGTCATGCACACAAATCAACTGCCAAGTTCTACCCAAACAAAACAACCACAAATCTGCAGGAAAGCAGGTAGGGGAGTGTTGGTACCATTTCATTGCCATCCTTTTCTTCTAGAAATCCATCAATTGTCTATATTTTTCTCCCATAAACCCCTCATATCCATTGAAATTGATTAATCAATAGCATTATAGTTGTTAATTTACATTAAATTTAATTTGTGAATTTTTATGTTAAAAATTAGAAATTTTCAACAAAAATTACAGGATGTCATCACTTCTTGTAAATGGTTTATGATGTGACACGTGGCATGGCAGGAAAATCAAAACAAAGGATAGGAACGTGATCTGGAATGTACGTGCATGGTGAAAGATCGATTCAACAGCAAATCTAACGCTCTTGGATACATGGTCAGTGCTAGTCAAACCCAGCCTTTTTGGTCACAAAGGCAACAAAAAGCCATAGTTTCCCAAACTGATTTCGTTTTGCTTTTGGAAATCAGTTTAGATTAGAAAGGACAAAAATCACTCTTTTGTAAAAGCAGAAACATCTTCATAATGTATGTACATTCGATTTAGAGGGAAAGTTAGTGAATATACGATAAGGGACAAGCAGATAAAGGACTGTGTATTGTATTGTCCAAAACAATTATTATCTTTGTGTATTGTTCTAGAACATTGCTCTTGCATGTGATTTCAATCTCCAGAACTTAATTACAGTCACTGTTTTATTCCTACAGTGCTTATGCATTAACATTCTCATCGCTTGAAGTTTCTTAAGTGTGCCATTGAAGCGTGGACGGGCCCTATGTGGAGATTGGTATACTTTTAATTTCGTTTCCATAGAATTTTCGAATTTGAATAGTGTGCATAGTGTTTAATGTTATTTCCTTGTCTGTGAGTTTATCGATTTGATAAGAAATTCTTGCAAATAATATTCATGGTGATAGCTTGAGAATTTGATTGCTAGATCATTGAACAATGTCTTGTAAAAGATTTGATCGATCATTAGATTTCAAAGCATCTCTGTGAACTCTGTTTTCATGCATTTAAAATTTCAGTGTGCTTTTGATTTTCATGAATGCTTAGTGTGTTAGCTGGAAAGATCTTTTGTGGATAATATCCTTGTAAGAGGGTTGAAAACTCAATCTAGCAATACGTTGTTTCTTTAGAACAGTTAGATAAATTAGATGGTCTGAGTGTTAAGGTGTGAGAGGAAACATATTTCAACCTCCTGTAAAGGAGTGTTGTAGCCTGTCACAGTAGACACTTAGTTAGGTAGATGAGATCCTTTTATGTCTATAGACTTAGACACGTGCCTCTAATTTTCCTACTTGGTTGATATTAAATCTAGTCTAATTCTAGCACTTAGTTGGCCACTACATTTTTGGCGCCGTGTCAGGAGGACAGTTTAGAGATTCGAAAAAACCAAATATAAAAAAAAATAAAATAAACACAAAACAAACAAAAACACAACTAGATTTGATTTAATTGTCATTTTAGAAGTCATGTTTGCTTATGCCTAGATCTAGATATAATAAAGGTAGATTCATAAAAACCCCCCATCCAAAAACTAACCTACCACCAGGAGCAGACCCTTTAGGAAAAATTGAACACATAACACCAGCTGAGGAAATCACCATACAAAAATTATAGGATAAACACAAATCAGGCCAAAGACTTACACTTATTGAGAGACAAATCTTATTGGCACACGAATCACAAAAGAAACATCTCCCTGAATCTTCTACGAAAAGAGAAAGTAGAAAAATAACTCAACAATCTCTAGAACAACTCTTTGGAACGAGTGACACTGAACAAGCAATTAAATCACCAGAGGAATCTATAAAAATGGCCGAGGAAGGAGGAGGATTAGCAAGAAGACCCACTCCTGAACAACAGTAAGATCTAAGAGAGGAGGAAGAGTCAAGCTTTAAATTTCCTATTCACGAACCAGAAGACAATCATGATGAGAAAATAAAAATGAAAAACATACCTCCTTCTGTGTTACCAAACTTTTATGGCATGGCTTCAGAAGACCTAGATTCATTCTTGTTTGAGTTTGACATTGTATGTCGAACATATGGTTACATAGATGATGCCCATAGGCTTAGACTCTTCCTAGCAACATTAAAAGCATCAGCACTAAGATGGTTCATGGGACTTGGTGAGCATGCAATAACTGATTGGGATGGCATTAGAAGAATATTCCTAAAGAAATAACAACCTTATTGTACATCGAAGGATGCTAAAGATGATATCTTTAGGATGAATCAACAAGAGGATGAAAATCTAGAGGACTACTTGGAACGATTTGCTTACAATTTACAAAAATCAAAACATCGATCCATGACTCTTGATCTCATTCGAACAATATTTTTGAAGGGCATTTGAGAGGGATACTTAGATGATCTTAATTTGATGGGCAAAGGTGATATTTCCACCTTACCTTTCGAAGAAATTGCTGATTTATGTGAAAATTATTCTACGAGCAAAGCCAAAATTGGAAAGAGAACCATATCATCCAAAGCCACAAAATCTGCTTCAGCAAGTGTCACACGAGCTGAAATAGGAAATTTGTTAGAGGAATTCAAAACAGATCTA
>APFE031102115.1:42036-56130 GCA_000404065.3 Pinus taeda
CTTGATGATAAATACAATGATAAGGTAGAAGTTCAATATGTTTTCAACATCAACCAAATCTATGATTTTCAAGAACATAATAATGATGATTTGGTAGAATTGTTCCTCTTTCAACCTGATGTTTCCGAAGAATTGAGGAATGACCAATACCATGCTGTAGATGAACTTTTGGCACAAAATTTTCAAGAAACATGCACCAATCATTCTTTGAAAACAACATTTCACAACATTTTTCCTATCCAATCTATCACCAACACACAGAGGAAGACCATAGAGATTAGTTCAGGAAAAACTTTGAATATTGGCACTCACCTAGACTCATCTCAAGAAGAGAAATTGATTCAATTATTGAGAAAATACCAGAAAGCATTTGCTTGGGACTACACCGATATGTACAGAATTCACCCTGAAACATGCACTCACCATATTTATACCGATAGTAATACCAAACCAGTGAGGCACCCACAGAGGCGAATGAACCCCATGCTTCAGGATATTGTTAGATAGGAATTACAAAAACTGTTGAAAGTCAATTTTATCTATCCTATCTCTAAGAGTCAGTGGGTATCGCCATTGGTAGTAGTGCCCAAGAAAAATGGTAAGTGGAGGATTTGTGTTGACTACAGGCAATTGAACAAAGCAAACCTCAAATATTATTTCCCACTACCATTTATTGACCAAGTGCTAGACACATTAGCTAGGAAATCATCATTCTCTTTTCTTGACGGTTTCTTGACCTATGCTTATAATGTTTTTCCATTTTGACTTTGCAATGCTCTAGCTACATTTCAGAGAGCTGTATTAGCTATTTTTGCTGATTTAGTTCATGATTGTGTTGAAGTTTATATGGATGATTTTTCAGTGTATGGTGATTCATTTCAGCATGCATTAACGAATCTTGAAAAAGTTTTGAAGAGATGTAATGAAGGTAATCTGTCCCTGAGCAACGAAAAGTGTTTTATGATGTTAAATGAAGGGATAGTATTAGGACACTATATTTCTTCTCAAGGCATTAAAGTTGATCCATCAAAAATCCAGATCATTGTCAATTTGCCGATTCCGAAGACTCAAAAAGAGGTAAGAATTTTTCTTGGGTATGCAAGATATTACAGAAGGTTTATTGAACATTTTAGTAAAATAGCTTTACCTTTGTTTAAAATTCTAGCCAGAGATGCACCCTTCAAGTGGAATGATAATTGTCAGCAAGCATTTGAAACACTCAAAGAAAAGTTATCAACCACACCAGTCTTAAAAGGACTTAACTGGAACCTACCATTTCACATCTTTACAGATGCATCTGATACTGTAGTAGGTGCCTCATTAGGCCAAAAAGAGGAGTCTTGTCATTATGCCATCTATTTCATTAGTAAAAATCTAACACCTACAGAATCAAACTACATAGTCACAGAAAAAGAAATGCTTGCAATCATACATGATGTGAATAAATTCTGACATTATATAACTGGTTATGAGGTTTTTGTACATACTGACCATTCTGTCATTAAGAATTTGATGAATAAACTAGTAACTAGTGGCAAAGTTACCAGATGGTTGTTATTGTTACAGGAATTTAACATCACAGTGTTAGATAGACCAGGTAAGGACAATCAGGTGGCATATTTTCTTTCTAGACTGAAAAATCAAGGTGAGGTTGTTCCGGTTGAAGATTCTTTTCCATATGAACATTTGTTTGCAATTTCAATAGTGAATCCTTGGTGTGTTGACTTGGCCAATTATTTGTCCACAGGAAGAACACCTCCACATTTTACTCCAAAGGAAGAGAAGAGGCTAATCAAACAAAGTGCTTGATACTCATGGGTTAATGGCGATTTATTTTACACTGGTTATGATATGATTATTAGACGATGTGCAAGAAATGATGAAATAATTGATATTTTAAAATCTTGCCATGATGAACCATGTGGTGGGCATTTTGCAACTAAACAAACATCATTCAAGATTCTTAGTCTTGGATGCTACTAGCCATCTATTTTTAATGATTCCAAGAAGTACGTGAAGAGTTGTGATAGTTGTCAAAGAATGGGTAGGCCAATAGCTACAAATGAAATGCCTCTTCAGCCTCAAATACACCTAGAGCCATTTGAAAAATGGGCTCTAGATTTCATAGGACCCATTAATCCAACTTCCAATGGTAAGAAGTACATCCTAGTATGTACTGATTACATGATAAAATGGGCTAAAGCCAAAGCACTAGTCCGGGCAACTGAACAAACAGTGGTAAACTTCCTTTTTGAAGAAATTTTTGTAAGGTATGGAGTACCAAGGGAGATAGTAACAGATCAAGGTACTCAGTTTACTTCAAAGTTAGTTAAGGGCATCACATAAAAATATCAAATAGAGCACAGAAGAAGTACACCTTACCATCCACAGGCCAATGGCCAGGTGGAATCCACAAATAAAACATTGGAAGGACTTATCACTAAGACCGTAGCAATGAACAGAAAGAATTGGGAACAGAAGCTCAAAGATGCACTCTGGGCTTATAGAATCAAGTGGAAGAATACTACATCATTTACACCATATCAATTGGTGTATGGCAAAGAGGTAATGCTTCCTATTGAGTTTCAAATACATACTTTTAGGATGGCTGCAGATTTGGGAATTGATCTTAATGAAGCACAACAAGAAATAATTCATCAGTTGAACCAGCTGGATGAAATGAGGCAGCAAGCAGAGGAGACAACACTCCTAATGCAAAAACAAAGGAAGCAGTGGCATGATGCACATATCAAAAATAAATAGTTCAAAGAAGGAGACTGGGATTTACTCTTTGACTCTAAATTCAGAGATCATAAAGCCAAATTTACCACACATTGGATGGGCCCATATGAAATAGTTCAAGTTTATGAGAATAGGTCAGTCAAGCTTATTACCATTGATGGAGAAGGTCACCCCTTTCTTGTCAATTGCCATAGATTGAAACTCTATCATAAGCCCATCACCAAGGAGGATTTTCTTCAAACTATATCTTAGCAAAGGGAGGTTGAGATATTGTAGCCTTCAGTTGTAGTATCTCTACCTTAGCTCATTTCATTTCAATTTAGAAATTAAAAAAAAACAAGCAAACAAACAAACAAAAAAACAAACAAAAAAATAAGAAGAAAGTTAAAAAATAATAATAATAATGGTTTAGATGTGAAAACCAGACTCTAGCACACTCTAACCCAGAATTCTTACTTGAAAACCAATTCTTTGGCCAGTAAGAATTCCTTGTTCTTTTTGTTTCTTGTTGATTCATCGATTCAATAATGACTTGAGGACAAGTCAAAGCTTTAGTGGGGGAGAAGCATTAACATTTTTGTTTTTCTTATCTCATCTCCTCATTGTAAATTCTCAAAGAGTTTATCTCCTCATTGTAAATTCTCAAAGAGTTTATTTCAGCACTTCAGTGTTTCAATAAAGTAGTTGGTTTTGTCTTTGTTCTAATTAGAGGGACTTGTGTAAGCACTATGCAGTGGGACCTGTTCAGAATACCATGTTACCAGCACCAACATTAGAGGGACCTGTTCAACAAACATCAAAGGGACCTGTTATAGACTGCTATCTCAAGCTACTTCAATAAAGCTTCAACAAAGTTTCAACAAAGATTCAAAGGTTGCTTATCACCGAGGCTCCATCAAACACCAAAGATCAAGGAAGTTGCACACACATAGTTCTTTTCCATATTTCAAAGAAGCTACACAAACATTCTCCAAATCTCAGAGGGACCTGTTGTATCCAAATTCATCTCAGAGGGACCTATTATGGACAACAAAGATTAGTCATATTTGAACAAGAAAGACTAGTCCTACCTATGCATGCCAACTCAACCCTTGATCAACCAATAAAAGTGTAATGTATTGTTGTAATTTTTATTTTTAACATTTAAATTCTTAGATTATTTTAGTGTTAAATATGACGACTATGACTGCTTATGATCAATTTTGAAAACACCTATATATCCATCACCCTTGTCATATTCCTAATTCGTATCATTTCCCAGCACTCTAGCCTATCCCCATACTCCTCCTACGATTTTTAAATCCTCTATTATACCACCCTTCCAGCCTTGTTATTAATTCCTCATCGGACCTCAAACCTTACTATCGGTCCAACATCTCCCTATTTGGCCAAGTACTAATGAGCAAGGGATAGGTGGTGAACTATCGGAAAGCCAAATGTTACACGATTTCATTCACTGTTTTTGAATCGTCCAAGTTATAACATGATCGTTTGACCAAGTCGACTCATGCAAACAACTATCCGTTATTATACTCCAGTACTCCATACATGCTTACGGCGTTCTCATGATGGTACTCATACAACCCAGTACAGTTACTCCTTTGCCATTGAAATATGAATACACTCTATTATTATTACAGTAAATTGGGTCAAGTCGGTTGTTAAAATTCCATTTCATTCTTAGTTGTAAAAAGGGCGTTCCATACTAGCAATTCAAGTGTTGTGATTTCAAAAACAAAGGCCGAGAACAACAAGTGCTACGAAAGGAAAGCACAATAATTGGGCTCAAAAGTTTCCACCTCTGCCATAATTCAAGGATAGTCATCTGGTCACTGCCTACGCCATTGAAGAAGCTGATCTCAAAGAAAAGAGGGCGCTACCAGGTCGGTTGTGTGGAGCGAAAAACAAAGGTAACAAACCAAAAGATCCTTGTTAAATTATTAAGCATAAACAAAGAGGGTTAGAGCAGGAGTTTCTCTGTCAAATTGACTAATAGAGTAGAGCCAAACACATTTGATAGTTCTTAGTACCATGATGACCGTATTGCAATTTTAGGATAAAAACAATGGCTACCCTTCTTGGAGAAGTTTAATGGGAGCAATGAGGAAGTAACTAAATAGTTTTCCTTTACATTTAATGGGGAGAAAGCACTGATAGGAAATTTCTCATTTAGGATCTCAAAAGACACCATAGCACAATCCTTGGGGATCAGCCCAGAAGGAGAAAAATACTTCAAACCAAAACAATTCAAGGAAAAATCATGGACCCAATTCATGTCCAGGTCGAGGGTTTCATCTGTTAACTGGAAGAAGGGTGTCCCTAGGAGTTGGCTGATGCATCCATGGGATGAAATGGTGTATATCATTCAAAAATTTGTTACATGTGAGGGTCGTTACAACATAATCCATTTATACCTCGTCAAACTCTTGTTACATTTAAAAGGGCAGTGCACCATTAGTTTACCATATTTCCTCTTGTAGGGCTTGACCAAGATGTCAAAAACTATCCAAAAGAAAAAGGGCAATGAAGACAAAAGCTTGTATCATTTCGGGTTAATTAAAGTTCTCATTGAATTTTAAGTGCAAAAAAAGGGAAAGACATGGAAGGAATTTTTGGTTGCCAATCAAATCAAAGACGGAAAGGATGAGAAAGAACAGCAAGAGCACTTGGGATTTATGCTTGACATTGATGAAGAGATCCCTGTGCACAAATCAAGCAATGTCCCTCCACCTAGCAGTAGTGTGAGGACGAGAAAGATGAGGCAAGAAGTTGCCCAAAAAATGGAGCAAGATAAAATTTTCACTACATATACAAGAAGATCCAAGAGAGCACAAAAGACCCAGCCACAAGAAGATCAACCAGAATCAAATGCACGTTCATCGATGGACATCGAGAGCAGTGCTCACTCACAGCCTAGACCAAAAGCCGAAATGGAGGTTGAGAGCAACAATAGGCAAGGAAAAGAGTCACCACCTACAATCAAGAAACAAAGGAGGCTGGAAAAACAAATTCAAAAGTTAAAAGAAGAACGGATGGAGGCTAATATGCTCGAGAAAGTCATCAAGAGGGAGAACGAGATGTTGAAAACTCAGAGTAAGAAAACCCTGCAGAAGAACGAGAAGCTTAAGGAGAAAATCAAAGAGCTCAAGGCTGAACAAACTGACATTTGCAAGTGGGCAACCAAATGGTATACTCAAAAGAAAGCTCTCAAGGAGAAATACAAGAGTTTGAAACATGAGCTCCACATTCAAAAAAATGCCCAAGCTAAGAAGAACATAGATGCATTGTTAAAAGCAGCAGGGGTATAGGCACGAACAGACTATAGAGGCAGCGCATCAGGATTAGCATGAGGACATGGTAAGTCGTTGAGCTTGGGGGAGATGTTGGTACCATTCCATTACCATCTTTTTCTTCTAGAAACACCATCATTTGTCTACATTCTTCCTCCATAGACCCCTTATATCCATCGAAATTGATTAATTAGTAGCATTATAGTTGTTAGTTTACATTAAATTTAATTTATGAATTTTTATGTTAGAAATTAGGAATTTTCAACAAAAAGATTACAGGAAGTCATAACATCGTGTAAATGGTTTATCATTTGACACGTGGCATGATAGGCAAGCCAAATCAATGAATAGGAACGAGACCTGGAATGTACATGCATGGTGAAAAATTGATTCTACAGCCAATCAAAAGCTACTAGTTATGCGATCAACGCTGGTCAAACCCCAGCCTTTTGGTTACAAAGGCAGTAAAAAGCCATGGTTTCCCAAACTAGTTTCGTTTTGTTTTTGGAAATCGGTTTAGATTAGAAATGGCCAAAAATCACTCCATTGTAAAAGCAGAAAATTTGCTTAATGAATGTACATTCGATTCAGATAGGGACAAGCAGATAAAGACTGTGTATTATTTTTTTTTCAAAAACAGTTATGATTATTATCTCTGTGTATTGTTTGAGAACAAAACTCTTGTATGTGACTACAATCTTCAGAACTTAATTACAGTGATCGTGTTAATCTAATAGCGTTTATGCGTTAATACTCTCGTTGCTTGAGTTTAGTTCAGTGTGCCATTGAAGCATGGATGGGCCTTGCGTGGATTGGTATACTGTTAATTTCTTTTCCTTAGTAGTTTTTTAATTTGAATAGTGTGCATAGTGTTTAGTGTTATTTCCATGGTTATGATTTTGTCGATTTGATTAGAAATTCTCACAAATGGTATTTATTGTGATAGCTTGAAGATTTTATCGTTAGATCATTGAACCATATCTTGTAAGATATTTGATCCATCGTTATATTTTAAAGCATCTCCATAGACTATGTTTTCATCCATTTAAAATTCAGTGTGCTTTTGATTTTTCATGAATGCTTAAATGTGAACTAGACAGAGCTTTTGTGCATAGCATCCTTGTAAGAGGATTAAAATCTTAGTCTAGAAATACGTTGTACCTTTAGGACAGTTAGATAAATTACGTGATCTGAGTGTTAAGGTGAGAGGAAACATATATTAACCTTCTGTAAAGGAGTACTGTAGCTTATCATAATAAACACTTAGTTAGGAATCCTTTATGTCTATAGACTTTAGACACGTGCCTCGAAGTTTACTTACCGTGGTTGATAATAAATCTAGTCTAATATAGCACCCTAGATTGGCCACTACACTCCATTAACCTCTCAATCCATGTCCTTGCAAGGCCAACCTCTGTAGCCCTAGGGAAAAGTTTTGCAATCGCAAGGCCAACCCTTGCAACAACAAAACTAACCCGGGCAGCAGAAACCCTTATATACATATCAACAGGTACAAAACCCTAATGTCCTAGGTCAATAGGTATAGAATCCTTTTGGTAAAGGGTAGTAGCTACAAAATCCCTATGTCCAAGGGCAACAAGTGTATAATCCTTATGCCCAAGGGGACCAGGTTCAAAATCCTCTTGTTCAGGGGAATCAGGTTCACCACCTGTATGTTCAGGGACAACAGGTACAATACCCATATGCCCAAGGTCAATAGTCTCAATAACCTCTTAACCTGTATGTTGCTTATAAATAACCTATGACTAGACAAATCCAAGGCATTCAAGGTCAAAATCCTCCCTATGGTCAAGGTAACCCACAATGGGGGCAGAATCAAATGCCAATGGAGGATCTACTTCAGTCAATTGGTATTGGAATAGTGGAAACCGATCCAAGAAAAAGGTCACTAGTACAGATTCGAAGAAAAATTGTTTCAGATTCCCTACCTTAGCTTTGGCCAATTGGCATTTTATGTTGATCTTCATGGCTTCCACCCAATTGAAGATCGTCGGTGCTGTGAATTCAATGGCATATAGGAATTTTGACTTGTTAGTCTCATGCATTGCCTTGGACCCCACCACTCTATTGATGGTCAACAGTAGCACTCTCAGTGTTAGATTTCAAACGATGGCAATATCAATCTTGATACTCTTGGATTTGAGGGCTTCAGGGCAATGTTTGGCAAGAAACATGGATATGCTTGCCCAAATTGGTCGTGGCTCATATAAGTTGACTAGTTCCCCTCTCTAGGACAGTCTTGTGATGAGATATACGTCTGAAGTTTCTAACTCTAGCTCTTGGTCACCAATGATGATTATTTCCCGATTTATGTCCCAGAGACTAATCAGGTACTGAAGAAACTCAGGTTAGGCTGACATCCTTGGTGTGAGAAAGAATTTAAGGAGCCCACAATGCCTTAAAGACTTCAGGCAATTTGGATCATTCAGTGCCTCAGTGTCCGCATCCTTGTGCTCACATTCTTTCCAGCCTACCATTTTCAACAATTCTTTCTTGCAAAGACCATGGATTTAAGTCAATAATAATTTTTGACCCATAATTTTCAAATTCCAACGGTGGTTTTGAGGGGAAATTAGTTTTTTCCCTATTCACGGCCCCAACACGCTTGTTTTAAAATTAACTGTGTTGATGTTGCGATAGGCCATTTTAATTACCCTCGGCCGACACAATTCTGTACCCAGAAGTCTTGTCGACCAAGGGTGAATTTTTTTTGACAAATCCTCCCTCAAAAATCTTAAAAATGGTTAAAAATAGGAATACATGGTATGAAAGTGAAGCTTAGGGCTTTGGATCTTACATATAACTAGCGGATCGACGAATGACCTCTCGGATCACCCATAATTTGTTATATAACAATTAAGGCAAAAGTGAGTAAAAAGTCTTTCACATCAAGGTAAAATACTAAATGGTAAAAAATATTTACTTTTCCTCCCTTTTATTCAATTTTTCATGAAATATTAGGTTTTGTAAATATTTTGACCTATTTTTCCTCAATAATTGGATAATGCACTTTACCTTTTTTGCACAGTGGAAAGCATTTCATCCCTAACTCTATTTCGGCCTTCACGCTTTCGGGGGCATCTGTTATATAGCATTTTGTCATTGTCCCTGTACTCTCGATTCCTTGATCCTAGAGGACCTCTATAGTGAACCCTACATGCTTTCCCTTCATGAATAAACTTGCATTGTTTCCCTCTTCATGAGTAGAACAATTCCCTTTTGCACCATTTCACCCAAATATTCTATTTTTCCCAGTTTACAAGGCCGGTGCTAATGACCCTTGTCCTTCTCGCGTTGATATGCATGAATTAACATTGTCCCTAGCACAGACCAGAGTGGCTGAGATTTTTTCCAGTTGTGCTGGTCCTCTTATGGAAAGTTTTTTAAATAAGGAGCCGAGGCTTCCAGCTCTAGAAGCTTCGTAACAGATGTCTGGTAAATGGTTTAGCCAGATGGGGTCAAGAATGTCAATTTGGGCTCCTTTCCCCTATAAGGATGGAACTACCTCAAAAGATAAGACCTTATCCCATGAGAAGAGGAACCATCTCCCATCCATTCATGCTATATAAACGTCCCTTTTCCCAAGCACAAGCTAGTGTTGTAGTGTTAATATTGGTGTGCTGGTGCTAATTAAGTTTGGAGTAAACAAAAAGCTATTCATAGTTGTATCTCTATAGTTGTGTGAGGGAGAAGTGTGAATTTGGTTTAGTGTGAAGCCTAAATGGAAGAGCCTCAAAACTATCATTGTTGAAGCCATCATGGAATGCTAATGGAAGTGTGTGGGAACCTGGTTTTATCGAAGGAGAACGACGACATCAAGACAATGGGTGTAATCTCTTCTTGATTCAATATATATGAAACTATCAATTGATTTCCTACATGATGTGTAATCTTACATGTTCATGGCTTAATGTTTCCTAACTTGTTAAATAGGTTGAATTATAATTTTTCTATTATCACGATTGTTTTTTGTTGTTGTTTACTTGTTTCAGGTGTTTGAAGATGGAAACGAGAGATAGGTGGAGCAAGAAAGCAAGGTAATCACCAAACGGGATAAGCATACTAAGAGGTATCCCTGTTAATTGGTTCTAACCTAAGGAAATCTTCCATAGAATGTAGCGGTTGTGGCTAGACCCATTATCGGGCTAGAGGAATCATTTGTGTCCGCACTCATAATTTTACTTCACCACACCTAGTCAATGGTATGCACTAACACTCCCTTCTAGGTCTAAAGGAGCATTAAACGCCCTTCACGACCTGCGGGTCTGCGTTAGCATGACCTGTTGGCCCTAAGGAGGGGTGTTAGGTAGCATGGGAACACTTTCAAACCCTAACATATGATTTATTTGTCATTTCTCCATCATTTTGACTAATTTTTGGGTGATTTTGTGTAGTTTTGGGGCCATCATCATGAGCCTATGGAGAGAAAGAGATCATGACAGTGAGGAACTACATATGCTAAATGATCCAACATGCATACTTTCTTTGTGAAGATGTGGCTTGATGAAGTATGAAAGGCTTGACCTGATGAAGGGTCAGGAAGAACTTCTGAGTTAGATAATCCAACGGTGGGATGAACACCAAGGGGTGTTCCGGATCGGGGATCAAGAGTTGTTGATCAACAGAGATGATATATACTTCCTGACAGGTTTTTCGTGTAGCGGTGCACCAGTGAACTTGATCGAAGATAGGACAGATCCACGAACCATGCTCGAGTTGGTCTAAACTCACTGCAGACCTGGCAGCGGTTTAGTGAGCATCATGGTCCCCATTGAGCAGATCAGGATAAGGCCCATGAGGGCCATTTTGTGGATGATCATGTGCTTGGTGGGGTCCAAGATTCCTCATGTAGCGACGAAGGCTCAACTATTACTTTCTATTGACTACTTACAACCTCAAATATACAACTAGTGTGAGGCAGTTCTTCGCCAGCTAAAGGAAGAGTTGATAGCCTGTAAGACTCGTACCCAAATGAAATTTGTGTATGGTACTCTCATTGTGTCCTTATTTCTTGAGAGAGTTCCCGTGATGAGGCAACAAATGAGATTGGGTCAGGCTGATCCTACACAACCAAGGCAACAGTGATGGGCTTAGCTAGATCCTCCTACTAGAGGGGGGTTTAATCCGACATTTATTTGAATATGACTTCTTTGAGTGGCTTAATGGCCAAATTATGATGATTGATGACTATGCTTATGAAGGCATGGACTTTATAGGAGATCGAGAATTGATGCTGCAACCTGGTAGTCATTAGGGGCCTCAAGGTAAGAAGATTTCTTAGAGTACTTAAAGTATTTTTTAACTTTTTAATGTTTATGTAATGTTTTTGATTTTATAGATGAGCAAGTGCTAATATGAAGCGCTTGATTGACGAATATGTGGCACCAGTGCGACTTGTGGATATGCCTCGCTAAGCAAGGCAAGGGGACCAACTACCTGGAGCTGGTGCGGGTGTGGCGGCTTCCTAAGATGGAGATGATGTGAAGAGTCTATGAAAGGTTTTGAGGAAATTCAAAGGCCTGAGCATGGGTGTTCCTCCTCTTCCCATGAGGGAGATTCCTTCCCATTTGCAGCGACACACCGTCCATTTGCTTGAGTGATTTCTAGTTCCTCTTAGGAGGTTAGCTACAGTCTTTTTTAGATTTAATGAGTAGTAGACTCTTAGCAATAGCATGGGTTAGCCAACAGGTGTTATAAAAAGCCTTAATAGAGCTATTTTGCACTTAAAACATCCAAGTTTTGGGAATTTTCTGATGTGAAACACTGGATTTGACACACTGAGAGAGAGACAGAGAGAGAGAGAGATTGACACTTTTATGATGTAAATATTTTTTAATGTTTTTGTAAATTTTTAACTATGTAAATATTTACTTTCATGCATGTATCTATAATAAACAAGAGAGATGTCAATCTAATACATAGTTTACTAATGAGTCAGCAAATGCATTAAATTCTCGAGGAATGTGTTCATATGTAATAAACTCAAATTGGCATTCTAAGAGTTGTACCTTAAATAATGACGTAACAATATTGGATTTCAAATGTGATAATGATTTTTCAATTTCATAACAACAAGTTGAGAGTCTAACCTGAACGCCAACATTAGGGGAATTTTGAGGTCTAAAATGGGCCTCCTAAGAAAAATCTACAACCAAAATAAACTTTATAAGAACCAATAGGATTCAAGATGATGATGTCAACCATGGAGGATGATTCACCATTTTTAGAGTAAAGGGGTAAAAGATAAAAAAAAAATAATAAAATAATAAAACTATTTTTTCAACTTGTATTTCAACTTATCTCCTTAAGGTTTTATTCAAATTTTGAGAGGGAGTGCTCGTTGTATGAAAAATTTAATTCCTTATGCAAGGAGTACCCATGTTGGATAATTTCGATGGACACTACTACAAGAAAAATGAGAAATACATGAAAAAACATGTTTGCAATCCTGTTTTTAATGTATTTCTCATTTTTGTGTAGTAGGGTCTATCGAAAGTATGCAACATGGGTACTCCTTGGGCGAAGACTCAAATTATGCATCCAAAAAATGTTTTCACTTGAAATTTGAGTAAACCCATAAAAAGATAAGTTGAAAATATAGTTGAAAAAAATAGTTTTTCTTTTTGCCCTCTAAAATTTGATGATGTAATCTAATCTTATTTTATTATTTCCACTATTATTTTATGATTTCCTCAGGAGGCCCATTTTACACCTAAAAAATCCCCTAATGATTGGAGATGTCCCAAGATGACGCTTTAGTGAGAAGTGATATTATAGACATATACTTAACAATACTGTTGGTGGTGGTGCCAAGAAAGACTCCCCCGAAACA
This sequence comes from Pinus taeda, assembly GCA_000404065.3. Taxonomy (NCBI): domain Eukaryota; kingdom Viridiplantae; phylum Streptophyta; class Pinopsida; order Pinales; family Pinaceae; genus Pinus; species Pinus taeda. The sequence goes on from APFE031102115.1 coordinate 54,922, forward strand.
AAGTAGTTTTAAATTAGGTGTGTAAATGACCCAAGCAATTGATGCAATGTTTCATGTGTGATGACTGGCACCATCTTCATATCCTACATATAGTAAGGGTGATGAAGACATCTGCACAACGAGAAACATATATGAGACAAATACTCGCAAAATTGCAAAAATCCATTCATAGCAAAAAGAGAAAAAACTTATAAATACATAAAATTACAAAGCTCATGCCTAGTGCAATACTAGGCATAATACTTTTTCAGATAGAGCCCATTTTGGGGCTCAGCGATGGCATTCCTTCACAGTCCTGAATTTCATAGGTAGCTTTTGAGAGGGCTCTGGTGATCACATATGGACCGATCCATAATGGTTGAAGCATTCATGCCCCTAAGAGGTCGTGTTTCTAATCATAGAGTAAAACAAGATTGTCTTCTTGGTAAGAATGAGGCTTGACATTTTTGTCATCTTGGGATTTGACCTGACACTTATGGGCTTCGAGTTCTAGTGTGGCATCTCAATGGGTCTCATCCAGCTGATTGAGATACATCAAGCATTCTTCTTCAATAGTGGTGTCGGGCAAGAGTTCAAAAATGAGTTTCAATGAAGTAATCTGGCACTTGATATGTAGTACCACTTCTAGGCCATAAGTGAGTTGGAATAGTGTAAAGCGAGTAGCAGTTTTGACCGAAGTTCGGTACACTCACAATGGAGGATATAACGTACTGTGCGAGTGAGTTTTGTAGTGACACTATTCTACAGTATCTAAGTAAGTTCACACAAGTTCTTGATCAACTTGGTGGGGTTGGTGTTAATGTTGTAGAAGCTAACTTGGTAAGCCTATCCCTACTAGGCCTTACCAAGAACTAACGAGAGGGAGAAACTACCAAATTTGGAATGCTTATGGTCTGATTTGGTACATGAGGAAATAAGGTGGAATACTAGCGATGGGACTTCATCCAAGGGCAAGGATGAAGAAAAAATTGCATTGGTTGCAAGGGGAAAATGGAATAAATCACAATCCAAGCCAGAATCTAGCCAAGGGGCCAAGAAGAAATATTTGTCCAAAATTAAATGCTTCCATTGTCACGAATTTGGACACTATGCCACGAAGTGTCCACATAAAAATCTGAGCAAGAAGAACTTAGAAGGAGGAGTAGGTGAATGTTTTGCTTCACAGATTGAGCTTTACTTTACCCTTATCGCATGCATGGTAAGAAAAAT
>APFE031102116.1:431-49047 GCA_000404065.3 Pinus taeda
TTACATGGGCTTGTAAGAAACAGGCTGCCATTTCTCTTTCGTAAGCAGAAGCAGAGTATCGTGGTGCCGTGGAAGCTAGTAAGGAAGCCTTGTGGCTTCGTCAGATCCTATCAGAATTTGGCTTTGAGCAGCAGCATCCGACTACACTTTGGTGTGATAATCAAAGTGCCATTCAGCTTTGCAAAGATCCAGTTCAGCATCAGCGTAGCAAACACATTGAACTACACATGCACCTCATCAGAAAGCTCATTCATGACCATGTTCTTGAAGTGCAATATTGTTCAACAGATGATCAGGTTGCAGACATCTTCACAAAGGCTCTCACAGAGCGAAGTTCACTAAACTTCGATATATGCTTGGAGTTCAGGAAGTTGTCACTAAGGGGGGATAGGCTCTAGTGCCTCCTTCCTTCCCCTATTGTGTCATATTTGTAAATCCTTCAATCCTATCCCAAGTTGTTCTTAAGGGGGGATGTTAGGATATTCCGACACATAGGAATAGTTAAGTATAACTTGGTCTAGTATAGAGTTAGGTAAAGTGTGTTTCTTTACTGTGTACATTTGTAACTTACAATCTGATGGTCACGATATGTAGTGATCCGACGGTTCATTCTCTCCTCAGTATTACTGACACTTGATCCATGGCTTAACACCCGATTGGTCCATGATTTCTATTTAAAGCGCATGGAGGGTCATTTGTAGGTTAAACTGTTCACGAGAGAAGCTTATATAAATTTTCATTCTTTTATTAATAAATTACCTGAAGTGGTCGCGTTGGCTCAGGCCGTGGACTGTTTCCCTCTTTGAGGGTTTTAACCACGTCAAAAATACTGGTGTATTGATTTTTTATTTGTTTGTGAGCGGTGTCCTTTGGTGTTCTGTCTGAGGAACTTACCCTGTAAATTCCTACATTAACTAGCCATAAGAATATAGATAGCATAAGCTTAAACCAAAATTAGATGCTTACAACAATTTCTATTTCTATTTCTTTTTTATGCTAATACTATACTAAAATTTCAAAACAATCAAATTTATACCTAATGAGATATTCAACTGCAATCACTGAGAATATGACATGTCTTTGATTCCTTAACCAACTTATTTGAAGCATCTAGTTTTCCACCCAGCTATATCCAGGGAGAACTTCTCCCCTGGAACCCCTGATCTGTAAGAGCTCTCAAGTAGTACCAAAATATAATAGTAGAGATATATACAAGGCAAGCTAAGGAAGATAAGTTTCACTTCCTCTCAATACCACTCATGGTCAACTGCACTAGGTAGAGCTACCTAGTAATTTAGTTTAGGAATTTCAGATTCATTTCGACAACATTTGGCTACTTTCCCATACTCTCCCTCTCACAATCCTCTTCAAGTCTCTCCAACTCTTGGTATTACATGCACCTCTTTTTTTCCTCAAGTGAGAAGACATGAGACACATATATAGGAGGAGTAAAACATCATTTTCATAAAGGAGGAGTAATATGCATGCCTTGAGGAAATGTAACATATTCCATTTAGAGGAGTGTAACTCATGCCATTAAGGAGAGGTATGCATGCCTTAGTTAAGGAGAGTGTAACATATGCATTAAAGAGAGCGTAAGAAGAATATTTTATGACATGCTTTTAATGAGTGTAAGGGGAATATGTTATGTTTGTAATGCATCATTAAGAGAGAGAGTCATGTAGAGCCATGAGAGTCATCAAGGAGAGAGGTGTGAAGTGATTGAGGCGATGAAGGTGACTTGTAATTCCTTTTAATAATAATATCATAGTCTCATAAAAGATGATAATAATAATAATAATAATATCATAGTCTCATAAAAGATAATAATAATAATAATGATGATGATTAAGTCAAGATTGAACTATTAGGATTTATTAGTGATAAGTTAAGTGATTTTCTTTCGACTATATTTGATTGCTAATTGATGCAAGCTTATATACTATTTTTGAAAAGTCATACTTAAGATGCTAGACATGAGTTTTGATTTTTCGAAAGTCACCCTAGAATTGTAAAAAATTAGAATTTATTAAGGAAATTCATCCCTAAGCTACCCATGAGTGGCATTTTTCTTCTGTAGAATAGGGATTCCATGTACCTATTGCATGCATCTCTGTGAATTAGTAGATTGAGGACTCTGCGCCATGATATACTCCAAAGATCCAATATTCCACACCTTGATATTTTTAAATATTCAAGACTCTACACCCTAAATTTTTTATTATAAATCCAAGACTCCACGACTTTTTATTTCATGGATTTAGGACTTCACATCCTAATTTCCATAACTATCACCTACTCAGCCTTGAAAATCCATGCGTCACTGTAAGGTATTAATTGTGATATCATACCCATTAATTTCCATTGCTTATCATCTACTCCGCCTTGAAACTTCATGCTTCACCGTAAGGTATTAATTGTGATATCATACCCATCTGATGGTTCGTTGGTAAGGTCTATTTCAAAGACCAAGAATTGTGTATGAATTTCGTATTCATTTTGGTTTAAAAGAAATGACTTCCATTGTCATTTATAATCCGTACATCCTTGTTTGAAAATAACCACATCCCCCACCACATCCTTCTTAGTACAAGATTAAGCATATATAATCATACAAATCATGTATCATGACTTCCACAATCAATTTGAGCATCCTTGTTTGCAAATAACCAGGTCCCCTTCCGCATCCCGCTCAATACAAGATTAAGCATATATAATCATACATATCACGTATCATCCATAAATCATAATTAACCATATGTTCCATATAACCTTGATCATCCATGGATCTATGTGTCTCAATATTGGATCACCATCCATGTCATATACCTATGTCCAAACTAGGATACCAAAAGAGAAAACATCGATAATACGCACTTAACCAAAATTAGTCTCATCAAAATTAGTCTTTATCATAATAACATAGCAGCCATGTGACCCTAACCAGGTCTATATCATACAAGCATATACATAATTCTAACATGCATAATATTTATATCACTGCATCAAAATCACCCTCTCCAAGTGTCACAAAACGAAACTTGCCGAGGTGGGACACTACATACTCCCCCTCTTGGATTAAACTTGGTATGAAGTTTTCTAAAATCCAATCACGTTGTCCATGAATACAAACATTCCATTATTAATCAAGTACCATGTATATTCATGCTATACTAGATATATTTTGACATACACCACAATCCATACAATATCAAAACAATCATCTAATCAAACATATTATATCTAGATATTGTTATCTATAAATGATATAACATATAAAACATCTACTCATATAAATGACAATGATATCACATTACACATGATTGTATTTTCCCTATCGAATGCATTAATAATTCAATAATCTTTCCCGTGTCATTCTCTTAGGTTTATATAGAAAAAATTATCACCTTATGGATCAATATCTCTTGAGCCTTCAACTTATTTTAAATTAAAACAATGCAAAGACCTCGCCAATTATGCAGGCTAACTTGCATTCTTCATGGTTACTCGGCCAATGTAAATGGAAAATAAATAAATTGTTTCTTCTTTTTCTAATCAAATTTAACCTTCCAATCATAATATTGTCTACAGACTTTGGCAAAAAAATGCCTATCCATAACAATTTTTGGAAGCAATAGTGGTTTACCTTGAAACCCATAAACTAAAATACCGATATTATTTTCTCTTTCTTCATGTATGCCTTTCCCCCAAAGGGAAAATTATGCTTCACCAGATATTCGATGGGTTGTCATCCAGTTATCATGAAAATAACTTGTTTTACAAAAATATCTTGAATTAGACAAAAAATTGAAATAACTTGTTTCTTCCACAATATGGGATAGAAAACTCCATCCGTTCTTTGTCAAGACTGAAAATAGGATTATGTGGAAACTCATCAAAAGTGTGACTCGAAATGAGGGTTTTTATCATATACACCATCATGAAAAACCTATTTCTCTTCTGCAAATCTACTAACTAAAAACACAGTGCATTTGAAATAAGATCAGCCTAATCGAATACATAATTTTTTTATATGAGTAATAGAGTACTTAGAGAATGGAACTTGTCACAGTGGTAGTAATTTCTAGGCCCATTAAATGCACATAAAGCCAACAAAACTCTCTGAATGATTCTCTAAATAAAGTGATATCTAGAGAGGAAATATCAGAAGGAACCTCAAATTTTAGCAAAGCGAACTCTTGTAATATTTTCAATCCATTTTCCTTTGATACTAAAAATCTATTTGCATTTGAAAAATCTAACTACATATTCAGAAGTGGTAGCTTCAATATCCACCTAAATGTCTCCACACTCAAAGAAATACCAGTATCTTTCATTAATAGTATAATTATTTTTCTTACCAAATCAAACTTATATGTGCATAAATAAACTATTTCACTAAAATAGAATACCTCTGGAATGCATGCCAAATTCGCTATTCCGGTAGACCAGATCTTATCATTGTTTTTCTCCTGCTAAAAAAAATTCACATATCACTCATATGTAGTCGACCACTGAAATCTCTTATTGATAAACACAAGTGAGTTAATAACATCAATGCAAATAACTTATTTCCTTCCCCTTGAATCCATTTCTGCAACAAACTTTGAATTTTTTTTTGTCAACCAACAATGCTTTCAATGCACTATAGGTATAAATCAATGATATGTTAAACAAGCACCACGTGTTACTACTCTATCTGTGAAATCCCTTCTATAGGACATTTCCAATATATAACAACTTATTATAGCAAAATATGCATTTACGACAAATATTAGAAATAAATCACATAATCTAAACCCACCACATTTATGGCTAGAAAATAATATAAATTTCGAGATTTTTAGAAAACTAAGCACATTTTTTTAAAAATTAGATTACACTTGTCAAATTGCATGATTTTTTGCTACTAGAATAATTGCTAATACTGTTAAATTCTCTGCATTTTTCTGTTTCTGGTACATGATTTTATTTTGTATATGAAATGTATTTTACGAAATAAAAAGAAATTAAAAAACAAAAAAACAGACATTGCCGAGAAATAACACAAATAGTTTAAAAATCAAATCTCAAATTTCATAAATCAATTACGCCATGTACAAAACAAATTAAATGTGAATATTTCCTAATAATGATAACTAGTTTACAGGCTATCAATAATCACATCCACTACTATATCGATGTCAGTGTAGAGGTAATAGCATTTACGTTTTTGATTATGTGCCGATCCATCCATTTTGGCAAATGGGCACCGAACCGTTAATGTTGTTCTACCATCTACGAAAATGGAAAAACCATACTCTGCACAATGAAAGCATCTTTTTTTTTGTGTTTCTTGTTCTTCTCCTTTCTTTCACTTCTATAAAACACAATTTTTCTGGTATGCCTCTTTTCCATATGTAATATACACCTCACATTGATTACAATTACCAACGAAACTTCAACTATAAAATTATTATTAATGATTTATTTATTACAATTGGTAAAATTTATTATAAAATAATTTCATTTAATTAATAAAGCTCATAGTGAAACATGTTTCTATATATAGCATGAGTTATATAAATACTTAATTCTGTAGATGTATTTGTTCCTTACAAAGCCTCCATACGTGCACAACCACTTCCACAAAGCTAGTTTTGTATCTAGTAACGTTTCATAAATACTCATTTACAATTGACTAATGTAAATTTTCTAACTTGCAACATAAGCTTTAATATGGGTTTTTCACAACAAAAAGCTTCCCACAATAAAACATGTTTCTGTGTTCAGGAGGTCTTATTTAAAAACTTATTTTCTTTAAGCAAACAAACTATATATGTTTGTAATAAAATTACTTACAAAAATTGGTTTATAATTGAGCATTACAAAACAAAGATCTCATAGTTCAATGTATAAGTATTATTATTTATTATTATGATCATATGTTACTGTGCGTAGATTTCACACCAATCAATTTCCCCTGAATTATGGAAATTCTTATCCTAATTCCTGCAAAATGAAAATTGCATACAATGAAACACTAATGTGTGCCATTTTCACTTTTCTACATCGATTCATAAATAAAGATGACTCCAACAGAATAGTAATGCTTTATAGCCCAACAACCCTCAATAATTATCATCATAATGAATTGTATTCAGATTCAAATGCTAGTGACAACAAATGCAATAGATACAACTTCACATGTAAAAATTAATCTAAAAATTATTGAAATAATTGGTAAAAAGTTTGAGTATTAGAACAGAGTAAACATAAATCCATTTTAATTATTATTCATTACAAAACACTAAATAATATATAAAAGCGCAAAGCAAATAATGGTAAACAACTGTTCAATTATTGTTTTCTGTAAACATTCGAGGGCTCAAGTCCATACAACATCCCATGTCAAGTTACAATATCTCACAATTGTTTACATAATTAGAAAACATAGAAAATATAGTAATCAAAATTCAAATAAGTTATGATCACAAAGGCATCGTCCAGGAAATATGCTATATTGCATAAAACACTTATGAAAATGTCAATAGTTTAATTGCAAAGGTCTACCAATAACAACTGCAATTGCAATCCTATCAACTGCAATATCCAAAAGTCATATGCAAGAGATGACAAGGAACTACATTTAGGAATTAGAATATTCCATTCAGAATGCATTCATAAGATCTAAATAGTTAAATGCTTTAATTGTAAAAAAAAATGTTCCAATGCATTAAAACACTTACAATATGCAAAAGCTCTGATATTCTCCAACTCTCAACTATCTCTCAATCAGGGTTCCTGCAATGAATTCCTTCACTTTAGCTTTGATGGGTTCTATCATTGGGGCAATGGTAATGTCCCTCTTAACATGTTCATTGAATATCCCCTTCTCAATATCTTTTGCTTCTTGTTGCGATTGTAAAACTAAGGCAAAGTACTCTTTTTTAATAGTAGCAAAAGTAATTACCTATTTGTTAATTTCCTCTACACTAAAATCAGTTATATCATCGAACTTTGTTTCCTGCGATTGTTTTAACTTCACCAAATAAACCATAATATTCTCCTTTGCAATTAATCTAGATTCATATATCATAGACGAACCATTTAAATTATGAATAGTCACTACAACCTTGAAATATGTATATTCTCTTCAATGTTCTATGTTTTCACACTAAAACATTATCTCTTCCAATGTTTGGATTTTCCCATATCATGAGGCCTTGACCTGCCTCATCTAATCATCATCAAGTCATCCTTGTTTATCTCTTTCTAGTTCTGACAATGAATCAAGCTTATGAAAAAATTTAATAGGTCACTATCCATGAATTCCCTATCTCCCTCCAACTCTCTTTTGACCAATTCGACAAAAGACCGTGTTCTTTGCTTTAAATGTCAAATATCAAAAGTAACTTGCCATGCAGATTCAATGATCCACAATTTTTTAGATATATTATTAATGATATATGATTTCACTGTACTCAGAAGATTGACAAGTTTCTCAAACATATTAGATCTGCTAGGTATCACTAATGGAGTCTTTAGTAAAGGACCCATGCTCAGATCATTTCTACCTCTTTTATTTTTTCCTTCAACTTTTTATTTTCTACTTGTCGTCGACCTATAGAATCTGCAAGCGCTTCACCATGAGCTTGATGAATGTTCTTCAACCCAAACATTGAAAATGAAGATATATCAACATTAAATTATGTCTGATCAACAACATTTCTGTTGGAAATTTGTATTCTTTCAATCTTCAATCTCTTACTGCCCTTGTCATAATTTTCTTCCTGCAATGTAACAAAATTCTCATTGAAACTAATGTCCTCTTTAGCAATTTCCTCCATTATTATCTGATTTTCTTGCAAAGAATCACTAACCAAATCAAGTAGTACAATGATATCAACTTCCATTTCCATCATTTCCTCAATACTCTCTGCTTTAGGCACACTCTTGCATCTAAATGATTCAATAGTCTGCGCTCGTTCTGAAGTTACTCTATGAGAACACCCTTCGTCGACCTCGCCGCCTGATAGCCTATCGACAACCATTTTTTTCACTTTAAGTACTTTTATTTCCTTTTTCTAGTAGATGAAGTTGTATCAATAGTATGTGTGGAATATTGAGATTGACCCACATGATTTGTGCCTCTTTTCTTAGGTCTCTCCTGTAGCGATCTACTAGCATTATTTTATAAACACTGTGACTTTTCTCACCCTGCTCTCTACTTCTCAGAAACAAGTTCTCGTAACTCATAGACTCAAGGTGATTCATGAAAATTATTCCTCTATCAAAGCCTTTAGCAGATTCAACTTCACTTAAGTTGAAAGCATCCAAATACTTTGCAACAATGAAAGCATGATTCCTATTCTTCATAGCCATTTTTCCAATAGTAAATAATACCTACAAACTTCAACAAAAAAATACATATCTAGACAAAGATTGGTAAAAGCAATAGCCTATCTTCAAAACCATAAATTCATATAATGATATTTATTTCTCTTTCCTCATATTCCCCCTTACAAAGTAAAAAATCCTTGGCCTTTACAAATATTCAAGGATCCTCTTGTCCAATTACCATGCTATACACTTGTCTCACAAACATAGCCTGAATTAAGCAAAAATTTCAAGAAGCTTCATACTTCCACAATATAGGATACTAGAATTGCATTGCTTCCTCAGTAAACATGAATATATGATTACAGGGAAACTCGTCAAACATATTCCTTGACATAAGAAGGGTTATCAGATATGACATCATAAAGAACCCATTTTTCTTGGGTAATCTATGTAACTGAAAATCTAATTCATTTGAAATGACACAAGCCCAATCAAACATACAATTATTTGTGTATGTCTCATAAATCACATATAAAATGCATTTCAGAACATGTGATGTGATTTTTAGCCCTACTACAACAGAAAACAACCAACAAAAATCCCTAAACAAATGCCTAAACAAAGAAATATCTACAGTAGAAAGATCAAAAGGAACCTTAGAATTTGTAGAAATGAACTCCCGCACAATGTCAATTTTGCGCCCTTTTGCCTATAGGAAACTATCCGTAATGAACAATTCTAAATTATTGTTCAATTTTGGTAACTTGAATAACAAATTGAATACATTAGGATTTAGAGAAACCTTTATCGCTCCTAGCTTAATTCTATCTTTCTGAAATCAAAATTATCTGCACATAGATAAACAATTTCTCTGAAATTAAAGACCTCTAGAACACACCCAACATTCACCAATTCGATGCTCCAAATATTGTTATCTATTTTTCCTTCCATTGATAGATTCACATATCACTCATAAGTTCTCTACTAGCTAAAGCTATCATCGATCTCAGCAAGTGAGTTAACAATATCATTGCAAACAACCTCTTTCCCTCACCTACTGCCCATTATTCCTTTGCAGCGGAGGAATTTTTTTTTTGTCAATGATTAATGTATTCAAATCCCATTCCATTATACAATTCCCCATGTTATCAACCTATTTTCCCCCCTGGATCAGTGACCCTTAATCCTCATGGTTGTTTGACTTTTTCTATACATGGGACCTACTTTTTCTCCAGTTTGACCCGTAGACACATGGATAGAGGCCTATGGGAGCATATGGAACCTCCTAGATGCTCCCTGTTTCTGGGAAAAATAGTGTCTTGTCCAATGACTAGCCCTCTAGGTTTAGCAGCTACCCTAGAAACAACAGTTTAAAGCAATTCAACGATTTCTTCTATGTGTAACAGATAAAAGAAAGACAATGGAACCAACCTGGAACTTCTGCTTAATCCCTTGCTTGACCTCTCTCCCCCTTGATAGAGCTTGTAACTCCTCCCCGTAATTAACCTACCTGGAGAGTACCTGCAGAAACACAGCAACAAAGAACCGTCAGAGCATCTTGATCTATTACAACATAAACATTATAGAATCAGATATATAATGAACAAATGACAACATTCACAAATGATAACATTCACAATTGCACAATCATATGGAAGAAAAATTGAAGAACTTTATTAAATAGAAGGGAGAATTACAACCCAGTTGTCTGGTCTAGCATCATCCTCCCAGCTTCAATCCCTCTTCACCTCATGAAATAGCAAGATCACACCAACAATACAATGCTCTTTTCCTCAAATACAAACTATCAACACTTTCTTGCAATTCACAATATTCCAACCTCCAGTTGTCTTAGACGCGGGATCCATTTATAGATGTGTGCAAGGGTGTGAGTCATCTCTAAGGTTTTGATTAGTGTCATTCCACTTGTTACAATTGGTTCCACTTGGAGATTTCTTGGATCTCTTACTCATCCCTGGGTGAATTTAGAGAGGCAAGTGTCATAGGAGAAGTTTCTAGAAGATTCCATGAGTAACCAGCTAGCAAACTATCTCAGACATTTGTCCATCCTCACCCATCGCACCCTATAGAAGGCCTAATTAGTATGCATCGCACCTGGGAAATGTACCACTCAGTATGCATCGCACCTGGCTAGTGTAACAGTCAGTATGGTTCAATTTAGGCCATTTCTAGATGGTTTCTCAAGTGGATCTTTTGGGGAATGATGTAATCAGATGACCATTTTCTTTTAGGGTATGAAACAACTCTTTTAGGGATTGATGAGCCCTAGTTTATTGACATATAAGCTTGGGGTTGAAGTGCCAAAATATGTCTATAACAGTTTCCCCCTAAAGCATGAAGTTGTAAATCTTAATGTCAGGTGAAATCCTTTATCATGAGGATACGAGGTTTCGAATTGGAAGGTGACTTGCATAAGTTACAATACAATACATCATCATAATATAATTTTTATGATCTAGCTAAGGTAGGCATTCCCATACTTAGCTTTATAAATTCATTTCATGTACATAGATCAGATAGTCGTCTGTAGATGTAGACTAGTGATTCTTCAGATGTAGAGTCATCATCCGTGGTTCGGATGAGCATCTGTGTAGCGCCTTTGTACATTTGATGTTTTTATATACCTGAATATATCACAGCCTGGATGGATGAAACTAGATTCGGGGTCTTCAAACTCGTTCAATCTTCGCCCGATGTACAAGTCAATCCATGTGAAGAGATGTTTTGAAGTCAAACATGGAAAGACATCACCTGATTACTAGCCAATAATGTGATATGTTAACAGGCATGAGAGGAATCACCGATAATGATAATGACCCTCAAGTTATTACAGTACAATTCACGTGGTGTGAATAAATGATCCTATGTTGAACACCACACAAAATCTTTCAGTCGAAGGTCATTGATGTCAACTTGTCACCGGAAGTGAGAAACTTGCCATTGAGGCATGCAAGCTTCAAAGCACTGAAAGGGGTGTTTCTAAGTCAACTTCTTGGATAATAAGTTGATGTCGACAAGAAGTGACTCGTCGTAGGAGGGCCTTAATGTATCCCACATCTACGACGCGAAACGAAGCAAATTATTTTTGGAGGTGAAAACAAACTGACGACATGAGGTACAGGAATGGCGGTCATGAAAAAATGAAGGTTGGACGTATTTCAGTGGATGAGGCATTAACTGGATTGTGGTTTCTCAACTGAATGACTTCTCTTGAACATGTTGGTGACACTGAGATGGATTGGTAGCGTTAACCCCAAAAGATGGATGGTGTGAAAGACCAATGGTGAGATGACCGGTGAACGGAATAACCCAACCCGACTCAATCATGGTGATGGAGAGAAAGTGTAAAGTTCAAGAGCGACTTGCTACCATAAATTCTTCAAGTTTCTTCCATTTTGCCCAGTCATGGCTGACCAGTACCTCTTTATTTTTTTCAAGCTTGAGGAGGATAGCATATGCTTGTTCTATAATTTTCCCTTCGGGAAACCTGTCGCTATGTTTTAACGAGTCTAGCGACAGTGAAAATCGGTCTTGTCTAGAATGGAAAATTTCTTCACTATTGTTTTAATGAGTTTAGCGACAAGGATAACTCAGTCATTTTCATGTTTAGAGAGTTTGAAAAGGGGTGAAAAGAAAACTTCAAAATTTCTTTTTTCGTAAAATAATCCCTTAGGTATGAAAAAGATAAAATAAGACCAAAGGGATGACTTTTCCAATCATTTTAACGAGCCGAGAAAGACAAGCGCTCGAATTTTTTGTAGGATAATCCCTCAAGTCCGAAAAAGTATAAAATCATACAGGAGGGATGACATTTCCAATCACTTTAATGAGCTGGAAAGGCCAATTGCTCGACAATCTTTTCATATTTAACGAGTCTGAAAAGGGTTTAAAGGAGACTCGATTTTTTAGGAACAAGTGGTGTCTAGGATAGCAACTAGTTCTGGTGAATTTGGAACTTCTCAAAACATGGTGAATTCTATGAAGAGGTTGGCTAATAAGACCACTCATCACAACTATTCCTCAAAAAGGGTAAAACAACCAGGAGAGAGTGTATGATCGGCCAAAGGGATGGAGGTGATGAGAGGTACACAACCAAGGCTCAAAAGGCTGATAGAATGACAATCACAAAGGTTATTTAGTTGAAGGTGAGTTCATTTTTTGACAAGCTTGAACCATGGGGAACTATGCTTGGATTCAGTTTCATTTTTACACAAGCTTGAAATGAACAAACTATGCTTGGATGCATTTTTTATTTTTTTATAAAAGCTTGAAATGAAAAAACTAAAAATTGAAAAAACAACAAAACTAAAAATTGAAAATGAAATTGAAAATGGTTTGCATGCCCCCAACATGATGAAAAGGAGAGTCTCTTGTAACCAGATGGAAATCACTATGGTGAAGCAGGACGACTTCGTCCAGAATAGACAAAGGTGAATGGTGCAACAGACCGATATGACAAACCAATTACATAACCTACAAGGAAACTTATCTTTACAGCTAGGTGCATCTAGAATAGACAAGGGTGCATGCCCCCTAAGCTTCATTACATCCACTAGAATACTCATGGTTATCAGATGGATGGAATGAAGGTTCAAGTGATACAGTTGACGTAAATGGACCATTTAGGGATGATGATTGACTTGGAGCTATGCTTGGACCGGGAAATGAAAGCTGGTCAATGGTGACAATTTTTCTTTCATGTGGGAAACACGTCACTCGGAAGAGTGTTGAAACAATAGCTTCCATGTTGTAAACATAGTCACACCCTAGAAGTAAATTATAATATAATGGTCCTGGGAATACCATCACATTCATATGAATAGTTTTCCCTCCCAAAGTGATCGATAACTTAGGAAGGATCCCTAACGGTCGACTAGTTCCTTTATTAAAGCCTAACAGATTCTGTGTAACAGGCATAAGCAGTGGTGAACCAAGCGCTTTCTAAGAACTTGAGGAAAGGATACTCACTAATGCACCTTCATCTATGATACTACCAGACATGATAATTTTACAAACTTTTGTTATGATCCGGAAAGGTACATAAGAAGGAAGGCGAGATCTTGCCAGCTGATTCCAATCAATAACCCCTTGAGTTACAAGAACTGGGGTGTTTTCCTCCTTTCATGACAGAACGGGTGGATCTCCCCCAAGTTCATAAGGATCCAAAGTAACAAAAAGAATTTGAATGGTATCATTCTCACTCTCTTCGGGAAGGGTACGATTATCTAAAGGTGAAATTGGGTCAACTATCACCTCAGCATGTTGACTTTGGTCGGGTATAGACTCATAAGATTCACTTTTAGAGAGAGTGTTTTCGACTGATGGTTGATTTAAGTCAGTCAGATTTTCAACTAGTAAAGGACTTGGGGAGAGTTTCTTGTAGCCAGATGGAAGTTGCTGCAGTGAAATAGGACAGTTATCCAACACTCTTTTGGCTTCATCCAAAAAGGGACAAAGGTGAAGGGCATGGTTCCCTTCACATAACCTACATGGAAACCTAACCTTTCTCGTCTGTCCATGAACTTTACTATCACTAGTTGAAGGTGTGTTCTCAACATGATCTCCAGAAGTTGATGACACATGATGTTGTGAACGGGGAGACCATTCTTTCAAGATCCGAGGAAAGCAAGGACAGTCTCGAGAAAAATGGTCACCTGCACAAATTATGCATGGAAATTTGGCTTTGGGAATTTTAATGTGCGGATTTTCACTAGATGATGCATTTAAAGCAATGGTTGCTTGGTTTCCCCCCTGCTGAATTAGCTTCTTCTTCTCCTCCTTCCCTTTATTCTTCTTCTCAGCTGCCTGGTTACTAGCATCACTACTTTCACCAAGTGAAGAGGAAGAAGGGGAGGGAGAAACAAATGAAGAAGAAGGGGAAGAGTCAACTTTAGTATCAACTGGAGGTTGATTCGATTACAGAGGAATCACTACATTTTGAACCACAGAGGTTGAAAATAGCCATATTGGCAAGCCAATGGTAATTCCCAGAAGGGACAATGTAGCCATATATGGAGCACCAATATTTCCCCAAGAAGAAAAAGGACAGGTTCCCTTCTAAATGGATTCCTTGATTAGTGGACTCTGGATTCGACGCCATATGTCTGAACCTAATATCAATTAAGGAATAGGGATGTTATTTCGATTTCAATTAATTTTAAAGACACTTTGACACAACTTTTCATTTTTAGTTTTTAAGAGTTGAGAAAATGCTAAATATGACTCTAGTCTCCTTCAATTTTTAATGAGCCTGAAGTGACAGGTGCTCAAATGGACCTTTTCTTTTAAAGAGTCGAAAAGGAACAAAAGTGACTACTCTGGAAAATCTAGACAGAGGGATTACCAAACCAATCGCAAAACTGCAATAGTGCTACCAGATGGAGCACTCGTTACAGAAAATGAGGTCAACAGGCCTATGGTCAGCAGCTTGAAAGGGATCGGGTTAAACATGGTTGCACACCCTCAGGAGACATTCTATATTTTGCAAGATGAAGTCACTGTAGAACTACGCACATGGGAGAGTCACACGTTATAGGTAATGAGCGAGAAACACATCAACATTAAGTAGTTGATCCTGTAGTGCAACGAGGCAGTGGCGCAGAACAGACAGATAGTGCAAGTGGTGGAGGAAGCCTTCTAGATGGTACCAGAATTGGCCATCCAAGCAAAGGAATTGATGGAGACCCACGTCTGAAAGTTAGCAGAAGGGTTACGTGACGCCAAAGCAGAAATGGTCAAGGTTCAGCTAGAGCTGAACCTTCAAATAACAAAACTGCAATTGAAGGCACAATCTTCAACTTCGCCGAAGGTTAAGGATCAACGCACCACTGCGACCACAACAATAATGGCAATGGTTAATAGTGTAGTGATAAACTGCACAAAGTTGTTTAAGCAATCGTTCAAGGTCTTCACCACCCTGTAGGAGGACCTGAACATAGAGCTCCTAGAGACAGAGGTGTGCCAGCTACAATAGAGATACAACAAGGTAAAGGGACCATGCGGATGGTTGCCCTTATGCAGAGGATCGCTAGGATGCAGCAGGCAAAGGCACTCAAGGAGCAGGTGGATGCTTCTCGGCATAAAGAGGTAGTTTTGAAAGCGTGCCTACAGTAGTGGATTGATGAGGCGTATACCATTATAACCTCCATTGAAGCAAAGCTTGCGCAACTGCAAGCAACTCACGAGAGTTTTCAGGGTAGCAATTCGATGAGAGCAGTCACCAAACAACGTGTGGAGGAAGTTCAGCAGGCAACTGCTCAATGCGCTACCGAGCTTGCAACAATCCAATCAGAGATGGGAGGTCTTCATGCAAAGATCCCCACACCTACAAAGTGACTCGAGGGTGAATCACGATGTTTGTGTTGGGGGCCTGTTGGGCACGGGATCCCCCAAGGGGAATTTTGGGGCTTAGATCCTAGATTTTAGTCAATTTTGTAATTTCAACGTAAAGACTCCGCATTTTGTGGGTGAGAAGTGCGTAGTTTGTTAAAGTGTCATAGGGTTATTCGCCCTTAATTTTGATAATGTAATTTCAGATGTAGAAGATCTACCCATGGTCCGTGAACCATGGGAGTGTATAAATAGAGCGAGGCTCTAAGTAGTTAAAAAGAAAGGAAAACACAAAATTTCTAAGGAAGAATGATGTATGCGAAATAGTTCTGAAGTGTAAAGTCTAGTTTTGGGTAGTATCATAGGAAGAAGCTCTGCAGCTAAGTGTGCAAAGCCCTAGTAGTTTGCAGCTGAGTGTGCGGACCCCTGCAACTGAGTGCGTAGGGTGAATCGAGTTTGTAAATAGTGGAAGTATTAATAAAGAGAAGTTTCTATCAATTTTGAATCTTTATTTCTTTTTTTATGCATCTATTATATTGGGTATGAATTTCACTTTTAATGCTTATATGATATGCGAATGTGTATAACTGTATTGGCTAAGTGAACATAAGATAGAATATCTATTTACGCGAAGATAATCAAGACCTGTTAATAAGATAAGTAAGATACTTGGCGTAGTTTAGGAGATATCGCAGTTTGTTGCCTTAGTAGCGCGAAAGGACTTCAGCCCCTGGTTAGGGATGCACGAAAGTTGATTATAACAAATCGTGAAGGTACTAAAGGGTATAACAGTACATGAAGTGACTTGCGCAAAGGTAGATTTAGTTGGACTAAACTGAAATCACATCCATCTCAAGGGTGTAGAAACTTGGTTCCAGCATCCCCCCATACTGCTTTGGGTGAGACTTTAGTCCACACTTCGCGGGCTGATGCCGAAAGGGCCAGTAGTGTAGGGATTTGTTTGGATGAATAACTCTGAACCTAGGTTAGGCCCCCATAAGCCAACAACATTGGAAGGGGGTGTAAATGACAAAGCTTTAGAAATAATTTTGAAAATCCATTTGTTTAGCATACCTGACATTTTTGGTGGGTATGTGTATATAGCATGTGAAAAGGATACTATGGAGTACAACTAGTTAAGAGTGGACTTATTTTTATTTTTTGGACTCCCAAAGGAGAGGTGAGGCGAAGATGTAACCAATAAATCATTATGTTAGTAGGAGGTTTACTTCCTCTAGAACCTAAGGATCATGGCATATTGGGGCATGTTATCTAACCATGTATGGGTGACCATAGGAGAAATTGTTTCTTCTATGATGCAATTTTCCAGTCAACTGTCATATATTATTTATTATATGTTGTCTTTTTCTTTCCATTTGTTTTCACAAGTTATATACATCTTGGGCTTTTTAGAATGTAACTTAGTTGGCATGATTGTGCCTAAGATTTTGCTAAAGGTTGAATACTAAGTTCCTAAGGTATTCTTTTCTATGGTGACATTTTATTTTTTTTTCTTACATAATTAATCTAGCCACATAATTTCCACTATCACCCAACTGAAGAAAACTTGTTCTAGCTTCTTGTTTTTATGGGGGGAAATGACAATGAAATTGTTGATGTTGAAGTATATGTCGTATAAATCCTTTATAGTCCACTTTAGTTTATATTCTATCATTCATCATCTTTCATGTCTTATACTCTGAATTATATCTTTTTTCATCTGAAGAGGAACTCAATATTGATGGTAAGAAGCAAGAATTGAAGAAAGAGGAGAACAATAACATTGGAGTGACAATGTAGAAAGAGAGAGATAAGAGAATCGATCTAGTGATACCCTTAAATCCAATATCTTGCATGAAACACACACATAAAGACTGATGGTCAAATCTTTAGATTTGGTGAATTCACCTGCAATGCCTTGGCAACATGATGATAACAGTTTGAAGTGATGAAATAATATTTCATGTGTAAATTGTAGTCTAAGCAATATTAAGTTGGAAACCCATATTGTAATACTTGATATTTCATATAATACAATTTATGTGGTTGAAATTATTTATAGGTGCACTTGATATTATTTAATATTGTAATTAACATATGTAACTTTGTGTTTTCACATTAGATGAACATGCACATTGTATGGTATCTTTTTAATGTAGTGGCAAAATCATACTAATTAATTTATGTTGATTAATAATGAACAGATAAGGGAAATTTAAAACTAATAATTTGGTAGTTTATATTGATTAATGATGAACACAAATAAAATGAATATACAATGACTAATTAGTTGTTTATAATGATTATTAATGAAAGTAATAAAATGAATATGAACTACTAGATTAGTCGTTTATATAATGAATATGAAATTACCAAAAAAATATAAATGATTAATGTAAATGATAAATTTGTGATTTCAAATGATGACTAATTTATATATCTATATATATATATATAATATATATATATATATATATATATATTATATATATATATATATATATATATATATTATATATATATATGAT
Organism: Pinus taeda; assembly: GCA_000404065.3. Classification (NCBI taxonomy): domain Eukaryota; kingdom Viridiplantae; phylum Streptophyta; class Pinopsida; order Pinales; family Pinaceae; genus Pinus; species Pinus taeda. The sequence goes on from APFE031102116.1 coordinate 18,632, forward strand.
TATTAGTAGTTAATTTATAATATCTTATAACACGACCAAAATTTAGTATAATTCTTTGGTCATTAATTAACTTCAAACAATAACTAAATTTTGCATATATGTGGCTATTAGTAGCTATTTTATAGTATCTTTTAACTTCAACGACATTTTGGTCATTAGTTGATTTTCTCCAATGATCACGTAACAATATATTTTGTTGTGTGTTTGGTCATTAATTATGGCAATTATTGACTAAACCAATGACTAAATTAATGACCAAATTTACGACTAAATATAGTACTAGATGATAAAATTGAGACAACCAATTAATGATTAAGTGAAAGATGACTAAAGGTTGGTCGCATTATAAGATACTGTAAAATAGCTAGTATTGGTCATTGACTCAAATATGATAGTTTATATGCAAATTTTAATCTTTTTTATTAACTAATTAGCCATTTTGACCTATTTCATTATCAAAGATAGTCATATAATCATTAACCATAGTCATTCATAGTCAAAACATAGTCAACGACTTTTAAACATGGTGAACATGGACAACTATATCCAATTGTAGTTAGTACAACAACCTATAAGGAAGCTCATATAATATGACTATGTAGGTTTTAACCCCATACAAAAATTAGCTGCATACAAATTCTAAAACACAGAAAATAAACAATGCGAGAGCATAACACATATACACAGAGATTTTCCCTTGGAACCCAAAACCGGGAATACCAGCTTGATTTTTCATTATGTTCCTTTTAATGTTACAACACATATTTATACATGCCGAAGCATCCAATACCATCGAACAAAAACCATCGCATCCAAAACCATGTGCAAAAAATAGGTAGGTCTGTCCAACCTAACATAGGGTCCAAAACCAAAATTTTCAGGGGCGCTACCCTGGACCCCATAGAGTGGGGTTACCTATACCCCTCAAACCCCCTATGACTTCCCTCACTACGCAATCGGCACCCCCTCTAACCCCCCAATTAACTATGTGGGCTAGTCGTGGAAAGAATATAACACAACCCAACATTCTATCACTTGTTGTTTTCTTTCCATAGGGGGCCACAAGAGAGCTTAGTTAATTATCCAGCACTGTAATGCCCATTGTTTCTCTACACCAAGAGAACTTCTCAGAGCTCACAGATTTTGTCAATGCATCTGCAGTATTCTTCAAAGTGTCCACCTTTACCAGCAACACCTTTTTGTCTTCCATCATATCCATCACAAAGTGATACTGAACATCAATGTGATTTGTCTTTGAATGATATGCAGGGTTCTTTGCCAATAAATTTGCACTTTAGCTGTCACAATATATCCTTATAGCTCCCTGTACTAACCCCATACTTGAACACAATCTCTGCAACCAAACTGCTTCCTTGCTTGCGTGAGTGGCTACCGTGTATTCTGCCTCTATAGTTGATAGTGCCACTACAGATTGTTTCTTACTCATCCAACTGACTGCACCTCCAAATATGTTAAACACATATCCACTTGTAGATATTCTCTGATCCAGATCTCCAGCCCAGTTTGCATCAACAAATCCACAAATATCCAACACTCTGTCCAATCCTGGTCTTCCTTGGTAGCACAAACCATAATCACTAGTGCCACACAAATACCTGAAAACCCACTTCACTATTGTCTAGTGCTCCTTCCTTGGTTTTGGCATAAACCTACTCAATACTCCCATTGCATGTGCAATGTCTAGTCTAGCACAGACCATCACATACATTAGGCTACCGACTACACTTGCATATGGAACACGGGATAGGTCCTCTTCCTCCTCTTGTGTCTTGGTACACTATTTAGCAGATAACTTTACACCTTCAGGAATAGGAACCTTCATCGATTTACTATCCTACATATTAAACCTTTGCAATATTACCTCGACATACTTCTTTTGGTTTAACCAAAGCTTCCACTTTGTGTAATCTCTTTTAATTTCCATGCCCAAAATGTAGTTTGTAACACCAAGATATTTCATGTCGAATTGGAGGACAAATGGGTCCTCAAATCCTGCATAATTTCTTTGTCATTTCCAACCAGCAACATATCATCCACATACAAGACTAGATAAATAACATGGTCACCAATTAATTTAAAATACACACAGTGATTTGCTTTGCTTCTAATGAAGCCAAGTCCCCATATAAATGAATCAAATTTCTGATACCACATCCTTGGTGATTGTTTTAACCCATACAGAGACTTCTTTAACTTGCATACCAGTTCTTTCTTACCCTTCATTGCAAAGCCTTCATGTTGCTTCATGTAGATCTCCTCTTCCAGATCCCCGTGAAGAAATTTTATCTTCACATCCATCTGTTCTACCTCAAAATCAAAAGCAGTAGCAACAGATAAAAGTAATCTAATAGAAGTTACCTTGGCAACAGTAGAAAAATCATCACCAAAATCAATTCCTGGCACCTGGGAATAACCTTTTTCTACCAACTGAGCTTTATATTTCTCCACCTTTCCTTCTCATTTGTCTTCTTCTTGACCACCCATTTGTTGCTAATGGGTTTCCTTCCAGTCGGCAACTCCACCAGATCCCAAGCCTCATTTTTGTGCAAAGATGCCATTTCATCAACCATGGCCTCTTTCTAGAGCTTTCCATCCTCTGAATCTACTACTTCCTTCACAGTTCTAGGATCATGATCAATAATAGATAAAGAAAAATTTGAACAGAAAGCAGATGGACTATACCATTCTAGCTGCCTTCTTTCTCGAACTGATCTTGTCACACCCGGAGTTTGTGGCTCTTCATCTTCTGATTCCTCCTCTGCTATAGATTCTGATTCTTACTCCTTTAGCTCAAACTCTATCTTCTCAGGTTCCTTTGGTTGGACTTCATGTTTAATAACATCTTTCACCTCTCTGAATGCCACATCTTGGCTATACACAACCTTCCTTGTTACTGGGTTACAAAACTTATAACCCTTTAAACCATCCTTATACCGAATAAAGATGGACTTTTCAGATTTACTATCTACCTTGGTTCTTTTCTCCTTTGGAACATGTACATATGAATCACATCCAAATACCCTTAGATGTGAAAGAGAGGGTTTCTTACCAGTCCATACTTCTTGTGGAGTCTTATCCTCCAACGTTGATGAAGGTGATCTATTGACCAGGTAACACGCTATCTCCACTACCTCTGCCCAAAATTCCTTTCCTAAACTGGCACCATTGAGCATGCTTCTTGCCCTTTCCATCAACGTTTTGTTCATTCTTTCTGCAACTCCATTTTGATGGGGTGTATATGGAGTAGTCTTATCCCATGCTATACCACACTTCTTACAAAATTCTTCAAATTCCTGACTGCAAAACTCTCCATCGTTATTTGTCCTCAACACCTTTATCTTCTTCTCTGTCTGGTTTTCCACTAGAGCCTTAAATTATTTAAACCTGTCAAAGATTTCATATTTCTTCTTAAGGACATATATTCATGTATTCCTTGAGAAGTCATCTATAAATGATACATAGTATACAAACTTACCTAGTGATGAAACCTTCATAGGTCCAAACACATCACTGTGCACAAGCTCTAATATTTATTTCGCCCTCTTACCACTAGAGGGGAAACTCACCCGATTCTGATTCCCATATACACAATTTTCATAGAAATCAAAATCCAGAGAGTTGTTACTCATACCTTCTACCATGCCTTTACCATGAAGTATTTGAAGGCCCTTCTCTCCAATATTTCCAAGCCTTTGATGCCACAGCATGGTCTTCCCTCCAGAGACCACTAGATTTTCTGTTCCACTTTCAGGAACCATGAAACCATTGCACCCATCAACAACAGTGCTACCTAGCATCTTGTACAGAGTTCCAATTTAAACTCCCCGCATTAATACCAGTGCCCCCCGAACCATCTTGAAGATATCCTTCTCGAACATTGTTTTTACACTTGCATCATCCAAGTTGCTTACAAAAATCAGATTTCTTGCTGATGTAGGAATATGCAGAACACATGGAAGTGTTCTAACCCTTCCACTTTGCAACTTCAACTTTACTTTTCCACGACCAACGATTCTAGCCTTCCTGTCATCCCCCAAGAAGACATCACCACCATCATATTTCTCATACTCATAGAACCACTCTCTAAGTGGAGTGAAGTGAGAGGATGCACCTGAGTCAATCAACCATGCCTCATGATTTAGATGTGTACTTGAAGAAGCCAAGTACACATCCCCACCTTCATCTGAGGTGGTTTTCGCCTCTGTAGAAGGAGCATCATCAGATCCCTTTCCTTTATCAAGATTTTTAGATTTACAGTCCCTTTTGTAGTGCCCTTCCTTTCCACAATTCCAGCACACCACCTTTACAGGTTTTCCTAGAGATTTAGATCTCTCTCTAGATTTAGATCTCCCACTCGATGACTTATTTTTGTTTCTGTTCTGGGCCCATCCTCGTATAGACAAGGCATCACCATTCTGGCTCTCCATATTTTTCTGTCTCATCTCCTCTGTCAATAAGGATGAGACTATTTCATCAAACGGCAAGGCAGTTGCATTGCTACCTATTGCAATAACCAGACTATCCCACGAATCTGGTACATAACACAACAAATTGATGCACTTATCTTCATCTGAAATTTTAATATCAACAAATGCTAATTGACTTACCACAGTATTAAATGCATTCAGATGCTCTGTCACCGAGTCTCCATCTTTCATCCTCAGGTTATACAGCTTTTTCCACAGGAACAGTTTATTCACCAGAGACTTAGTTTGGTACAAAGTCCCTAACTTGTCCCACAAAGCCTTCACCATAGCTTCCCTTGATACATTCAACAATACTGAATCTGAGACACATAATCGTATTGTGCTCTTTGCCTTCCGATCCAAATTCTTCCATTCTTCATCGGACACTCCTATTGGTTTAGTACCTGGATCTACCACGATCCACTGACCTTTTTCCACCAACAGATCCTCCATCTTGAGTTTCCATATCTTAAAACTCTAACCATTAAATTTCTCGATCTCTATCTTTCCACTGCTCACCATCTTCTTTCACCACCAGAATTGATCTCACAGATCTCCCACTAAATAGGGTCTACCTGATGCAGGAGCATCTGGTCGACAGGGCGAAGACCGAGACAGGGCGGACAGAGTTTCAGAAAAAGACTGGGAAGGTTAAATAGTTCGACAAGGGACAGCAAGACTGTCAGGTTTCTTTCATTTTCATTTTATTTTTCTTTACCAAGGTCAACTACAGTTTGTTTAATTTCTGTTGGGTAATTTTTAATTATTTTACTTTATTGTAGCTATCAGTGTTAATTGTAGTTAATAGATTAGATTATTGCAAATAATGTACACAGTCACCCTTGTGGGACCAGAGTGGCAGATTAGATAGAGTCAGTTTTATAAACTGTCAAACAGAAACTGAAAAAGCATAACTATCTAACGGATTGTAAAAGGTAACTGCTTACAGTTATCAACCGAATTTCCTCTAATGTATAAATGACAAAACCGAAATCCCAAAGAGGGTTCTGCAGCTAAGCAACAAAGAAATATATTCAAAGAAATAGACAGAGAGAAATTTATTTTCCTTCATCTAAGAGTTCTGTGCACAAACGAATGTATAGACAAACTATCTGAGTTCTGTACAATTCGAGATTTCTGAGAAATAGAAGTTCTGTATAAATTATTTTAACAGACAAATACCGTGACCGAGAGTCACTAACACAAATTTAAATATACGTGAACAATCGCATAGTAAATAACATTACAGGTGAATACATGGACAGTATCCCAAATAACTGAGCGCACGGCGAATCCAGACAAGCACCCAGCAAAGTGTAAACAGAAGAGCGAAGTTGAGGAGCATAAGGACCCCAGGTCGAAACCGGGTAAGAGACAAAACCCAGGAAACTAAATACGAATTTTGCAATTTCCAAACATATATATATATTACATTGCAGGCCTGAATCAACCAAATAAGTTTACAACGAAACTCGTGACGAGGGTCGAACCCTTTCCACCAATAACAGATGTGACAGAGAATATACAAAACCCTATATACTATAGTAACAAAATACAGACACAAGTTTACAATACATGGCCGAAGACCAACAGGGTACCTAGGGTACAAACCAACACGAATCTACAGGTAGCCTAAGAGCATACAAAAACAACTAAATGAAAAGCACAGAGCTACCTGGAAGCATGAAGTCGTAACCTGTTGTGAAGAGCCACCGAGCCGTCACCTGCAATGACAGAAAGCAACCACGTTAGGGTTTGAAGGAGTGACAAAACCCTGACCCGAAACCATACCATAAGCTTATGAGTAAAGGAACAAAATAGCCAAGAAGACGAGGAGTAAAATAGAAGGGGAGATACTGTACCTGTAGGTGAACGATTCCCCTGTTCACCAAGACAAAACCTGACCACAGAGGGGCCAAATTGGTCAGTCATTATTCGAGAAGCGAAAAAGGAAATATAACAGAGAACTTAAGCTTACCTGAACGACGAGTTGAATGCCGGAAACAGCTGTTGCAGACCATCGAATGTACATTGCCACTGAGCATAGCCAGAACCCTCCATACTGAGAAATGACCACAAAGATACCGCGCCATTGACCGAAACAAACCAACGACTCAGAAAGATAACCAGTCGACAGAGCAATCCACGGAAGAATCCGACAACAAAACCAGTAACAGAGTTATAACTTACCAACGAATGTGTGAACCAAGTGTACAGGCGGAACCACGGTGAAAAACCAAGCATTTGAGCAAGAAATCCATATAAAAAACGACTAAATATCGACTGTTATCTCAGAGACAGAGACGAGCTCGAAACCAGGTCGCAGAGCAGTGAAACCATAGAGCAAAATGACAATGAGCGCGAAATGACCAAACAAAAGGGCAGCCGGGAGAATTAGGGTTGCAACACAACCGAGGTGGACAGGTGTTGGCACGAGAACGGACGAGGTACCGGGAGGTAGGTAGGTAATCACTGTCGCATTCAATATCGGACCGAGCCAAAAGATTAACAATCAACCACAATCAACAAACAAATCTGAAAGTACCGTGGGTAGGTGAGCTGGAGAGGGGCCACGTGGACGGGCCACATCACTACCACAGGCCCAAGCAAAACCCCTCAGCAACAAAGGCGTCCCCTTGAAGCCAAAACAACTCTGATACCAAATGTAGGTTTTAACCACGTACAGAAATTACTTGCATACGAATTCTTAAACACAAAAAACAAATAATGCGAGAGCATAACACATAAAACACATATACACATAGATTTTCCCTTGGACCCCAAAACCAGGACTACCAACTTGATTTTTCAATATGTTCCTTTTAATGTTACGATACATATTTATACATGCCGAAACATCCAATACCATGGACCAAAAACCATCTCGTCCAAAACCATGTGTGAAAAACATGCAAAAAACCATAGGTAGGTCCACCCAACCTAACATAGGGTTTGAAACCAAAATTTTACGCAATCGACGCAACGAAGGTGGGGCTTCGCCCCCCCTCTAACCCCCTGGTTAACTACGTGGGCTAGTCATGGAAAGAATATAACACAACCAAACAGACTAGAGATGTTGAATATTATTGGTTACTAGTTATCAAATACACATTTGTGACAATTTTCATTAGAACCAAATACTACAATGTTAGAAAATATTAAGTTGTTATTTTGGCCATAGCTTTCTATGCATCTTATGTTTTTGGATTCATGACATTCATGTCCATTGGAGGTTTCCCTTATTTTGTGGAGTATATGAAGGTGTTTCAGCATGAAAGGTTCAATGGACACCATGGAATATATTTTCTTTCATTGCTAACACATTGTTTTCAATGCATCCATATCTAGCACTTGTTGCAACAATATCTAGGACAATCACCTACTGCATGGTGAAATTGCATCCCAGGTTTACTCACTATTTATATTATGTGCTTCTATTGCATGGCCATCGTTGAGAGCTTGATGATGGAAATGGCTACCTTGGTGCCCAATTCATTGATGATAATCATTGCAAGAGCAGAAATCCTGGGAATATACATATGACATCTTTCAATATTGTCTGCATGTGTTGAACATCACTATTAAGTTTGCAACATGCTTCTTCAATAACCCAAATATTGTCCAATCATCGAAGTATAGTTCTAATAACTTGTGAATATATTCTTTGAAAGCTGTAACCACCACTCTTGAAAACATGGCAGGGGAATTATTCAGTCCAAAAGGAATCACTGTATATTGATATGATCCCCTTTTTGTAGCGAAGGTAGTCTTATGTCGATCTTCTGGTGCAATTCGGATTTGATGGTATCTTGAAAATACATCTATGAATGAGTAGGCCTCCTGTCCACCTACATTATCCAACACTTCATCTGTAAAGGGTGTAGGGAAGGGATCATTCACACATGCATCATTTAATTTCCTTAAATCCACACAAATATTGATTTCTCCTTGAGCCTTCTTTTCCTAGACCACCATGGGACTTACCCACTTTGATTCCTCCACAGGTTCAGTGATCCATTCTGTTATCATTTTATCTAACTCTTCTTTTACTTTCTCCTTATATTTTGGATTCAATCTATAGGATCTTTACTTGACAGGCTTCACATCAAGTTTTAAAGGAATCTTCATAACTCCCAAGTCTCCTACTATGCCCTTCACTTTGCTGACTGTTTCTTCATCCCAGTAATCTCCTATCATTTCAAACATTAGCTCATCTTCTGACCCTATATCCACCTTCCTTGTCCTTAATGGGTTTGTTATATCATGCATTTCTAATTCAGGTCCATTCACTTCATGGTAGCCTTCATATTTTGGTTTGTCAATATTGTGAGGGTCTTCATCTTGTTTTGCAATGATGTTGTAGCATTCCAATACATTATGTAGCTGCGCAACCCAATCAGGCTGCCAAGTGCCTGAAATTTCATTCTCAAAAATATTTTTTTTAACTATCTGAAGGGATGAATCTATATATGGACAATCATCTTCGAAGCTAAATGTCAATATAAACCCATCAACCATATCTTCCCATCCTGCAGTACCATGTCGAAGTTCTGTTTCCAAGTACCAGTTTTGAGGAATTGTCTCCAATGTATGGATGAACCCATGCACCCATTCTCTTGTGGAATCTCCTTCGATGCTATCATACAAAGCTAGATGTGTTCGCTAGGGCCAGCTTGATCATCATATTTATCTACCAATTATGTTTCTACCTTAACAAACCTTATCCATATCAACCTTCAAAATTCCTGCCAAGTTTCAATATTCTTCTTATGTGTACCCCACCATCTAGCAGGAGTAGCTCATAATGCTAGATGCATAGCTAACAATATTTAACACTATAGTACCTATTCTTCATATTCTTCAAGAAGAGTATTTATATTACCCAAACCATCACAAAAGGGTAAGTCACATACCTTAGCGTTCATATAATGTACTTCTTTAGTAATTTTTGCACACCGCCTTGTAGACATTTCATGTAACATGTTTTGCCAATTTTTGAATTCTTCTTCTTCTTCTAAAGTGAAGGAATTGTCTTGTTTCCAACCCAATTTTCCATATACAATGGGATTAATCCATTATTCTTCTTTGGTTGTTATATGATAAATGTTGTCTATGTTTGTTGCATTGTACTCTTCTTTAACTGCTTCAGTATACCTTGCTCCTTCTAATGGATCTAATGGAATAATGACTCTCATATTTTTGCTTCCAAATATCATTTGCCTCTTCTTTAAGTTGATTATATCCATGTTAGAAAATGTCCAATCCATTCTGAGTAGTGCAAGATAGGGGTTACTCTCATCCAAAATTTCTATCACTTCAAAATTAGTAGTAGTGCACACCCCTTCAATATCTACTGTAATGCCTGATAATCTTCCTAGAGGAACAATATTTTGTTGCTTTTCCGTGCTTAGCTGCATAGGTGACCATTGAAACTTCAGTTTACCCATTAATTCCCATGTTTGCTTTGTTAGGAAATTAGCTTCAAATCTCAGATCTAAAATAACTTTGTCCATGTCATATTCTCCTATTTGTGTACTAAGCCTCATTTATTTTCTAGTTCTCTTTTGTCTATGTAAATTTTTAACTTCACGTATCTCACTCTGCGGTACTTATTTAGATGCGCAAGAGTTTATCAATTCCCGGAGTCCTTCTACAACTCTTTGATCTTGCAACAATTTCATACAAGTTTGAAGAAAATATTTTAGAGTATCTACCTGATATGTTGCATCTTGTTCCTGTACTGTCAAAGCTTGGCCCTGTGTCGAAGATGATAGATTGTAGTTATTCTCCTAATTTCGCAGTGCTCTGGATGTCGAAGCCCCTACATCCATGAAGCTTCACTTCGCTTCCATAGAGAATTATTTTTCCCTTTGAATATCAAACACAAGAACTTTTTTAGTAGTCTTTCTTATCCATGTAGCTTCGACTTCCTTCTTCCCATTTGCTTTATCATCCCCAGTCACAACTCCACTTCTTTTTACAATATTTATGTGAGGTTCATCGGTCCTTGGTTCTGCGATCATCATTTGGATGTTTTGTGTCAGCTGTTGGTTCCTATTTTCTTGCATCTTTCCCATAAGAACGCGACATTCTTCAATTACATGATCAAAATATTTTCAATACTTACATGTTTTGGTAGGATTCTGATAGTCTCTCATGAACTTTCTTGCCTGGCTATAGTTATAGCAGATAATCTGTCTTTGTCCTCGACCTTCTCCACCACTTCGACCAGTACCTTGACCTCAACCTTGATAACCAGCTCGACCACTATGTTATCCATGTTCCTCATGTCCATATTCTTCGGCTTGCATCATATATGCATCAACACTTTGATCCATAATTAGTGCATAAGCTCAACATTTTTTTTCAGCATGTCCCACTGATTTGCAGAACTTGCAATACAGGATGCTTGGAGTCTACACATACTTTTGCAATAGATAATAGTCTTTAGCATAATGTTCGCCCCTAGTTTTACATATCTCGCACCATAAGCTATACTCAGGATTCAAAGGATTCAGTGCTCCACTAGCCATGTAGTTTCTGAAGAGAGGACATTTTTTCTTAGAATGACCTTCTCCTTTACAATTTGTACACCATACTTCTTCTCGAACTTCTTTACTTTTATTCATATCTTGTATATGTAGAGTCAAATTTGCTAGCTGACTCTTGATTTTTTGCATACCTTCATTGGTATCCTCTATTAGTGAAGCTTCTAACTTCATTGCAAGTTCTAAGGCTTCAGCTTGAATTTCTATACTCTATTGTGACAAAGGAAATCTTATATGTGGAAGCAACACAACTATAAACTACTATTTCTATTATTACGGAGCTATTTCAAAGCTCACCTGATCCAATAATATCTTGAATCTTTGATAAAATTCCCAAATAGACTTAGTAAGCTTTTGTTGGATTAGCCCCAAGAGTTAGCTCAATCGGTCAAATCAAGTGCCTTGCCAATGGGAGGTCACAAGGTCGAATCCCGAAAGCTCTTGGGGTTAGGTCAGTAAATAGGCCGAGGGGTGTTGATGCCCTTTGGGTGGCATCCACTCAGTGTTAAAAAACCTTGGACGTAGCGGCTACCCACTAACCCAGGTATCCGTGAACCAGTAAGTGAAAAAAAAAACTTTTGTTGGATTTATTTTATCTCTATGATGCACTGTGACTTAGACTGCGGTTTCTTGAATTCTTTTATCAATGTTATTTTAATGCCTACAAATGGTCAATTTTGATTGCTTGAATACTTCATGTACCATGTCGGATCTCTATCCCAAAATGTTGTAACAAGTTGCGCTTTCTTGATATTTTCATCATGGACCTACTTCGCTGCCCATACTGCTTCGCATAAGAAACAAAATTGTTCCAGATCCTTTGATCCAATCCCTTTAAAAATAGGCAACTTAATATCATTGGTCATATTTCTTCATGGTGGGGGAAAAGGGAGGGGTGGGAGGAGGGGAGGGGGATGAGGGGTAGGGGGATAGGGGACGGGGAAAACCAGAAATACCATGATTATTACTTGATTCTAGTTTTCACAAACTTTCAGGTTGTATGGGTGAATACTGTGGGGTTACTTTGACATTCCCAAGATGGTTTTATTCACTTTTACACTCACTTAATAGAGGGCTATATTCAGCTTCTATAAAAAAAATTGGATCTTGGCCATGAGATCTATTTCTAGTGTCTATTCAATATTGTTTTCCACTTTGCATTGTCCCAGTATCTTCTTTAGATCTTCTAAACATAAGTAACTAATAATATGCCTGCATTCATAAAATCCCCTTTTCACACAAAATCATCTTAATCCAAAGGCTTAGAGATTTTAAGAACTTACCTTGCGGTCCTTTGAAAAAATTTCGTTCTGCTTTGTTGTAGGACACAATCGAGTCTACCACGAACTCAATAATTTTTGTCTAGGTAAATCCTCTCTACGGACAAAGACGATCCCTCTAGCCCAATGAGTGGGACTAGCAACCTACATGAAAATCTACTCGACACTTTCCTAAGTTACAATTGAAAATAGAAACGAAGAAGATGGCCTACCTCGTTCTGATGCTATCTTGATCTCCTTCGTTGAAGACCTTGAATCACTTGTGTCACAGGCTCATTCCTACTGCTCATAGCATTTATGCACCTACACAAGCGATCAAGACATAACAAGGCATACAAATACAAATAGCATATTCAAAAGTAACCTACTTAACTAATAAAGGAATGTTAAGATATATGATACACAAGTATACACATCAATGGAAAATGAACCCATAGTTGTATATTAATAGAAAATAAGGGGAAGCATACAACGAAACCCTGATGTTGATAGGCTCTCCTTAAATGAATGTCCAAGTCCAAGCTAAGCTCTCCAAGCACTCCTTCTCAAAACCAAATGAGTATCATATAGGCACAATCTTAGCATAAGGGTGCAAATAAACATAGACCAACCATTTGGGAATGGGAGAGGATGAATATATAGGTTGGGAAAGGGAGTCAGGATCTCTCCAAAGATAGGAGGAGATCCTCATCTTAAGGAGGTAGCTCATAGGGATAAGACCAAGAGGCTAAGTTGGGAGAAATGGAACTCATCTACATCAAACAACCTCTAGATCACCACTTTGGAAGCTTCTAGATCACAAAGCTTCTCATCCTCTCTGGGGAAATTTCCTTTTTGGAATCATTGCGGGTATACAAGTAAACAAAGTGATGCCATCACGGGTCGAGTATAATACAATGGGCGACCATCATAGTTTTTAGTCTCATAAGAGTGATGATTCTCAAATTAGGGTTTAACGGCTATTTCCTTCAGTGGAAGCTCAAGGCATTTTCCAATCAATGTCTGAGGGAGGATCTAAGCTGCATTTATGAATGTGTACACTGCATTATGGTCATGTTTCGGGCACTTTGGGGTATATCTCAGGGAAGTGCAGGAGGTGTGACACAATACTATGTAACAAATGCCCCCTAAATCATGAAGGCAGAATGGGGAATGATGGTTGAGATGCTTTACGAGATTTTTCAAGGACAAGAACAAACATTGTCAGGAGACTTACAAATCAAGGACGCATATACATATATATATATGATATCAAAACATGAATACACGGTATGGATGCATCTATCCAAATAATCAGTACTATATGAAAGGATCCATGGTATGGGCCCAACCATCTGAATGAAAAGTATCATCTATAAATCTAAGATCCAAGGTATGGATGCAGCCACCTAATATAGAAGGATCATCATAAATTTAAAGTCCCACGGTATGTTCACAACCATATGTATAGCATAAACATGTGCACAATCATGAATAACACACAACTCCACATAGCCTGAGCCATATCAGACAATACTTAGGGTCTTGTGCTCTATCCCAACCTGATCAAAGTATGATTCCTAGCATGTAAATGAATGTGTCGAAGTTGAACATGCTAGAAAATTGCTTTATTACTGACCAATGATGTTGATTGTTAACAAGCACTAGAGAAACCACCAATAATGACAATGGGTCTCAAGGTACGACAGTACAATCCGTGAATGTGATAATGAAGCTGAAGTTGAACACTAGTGGAATCATCTGATCAAAGGCCAATGATTAAAACCTGTTGTCAGATGCAAAGAACTTTCCATTAAGGCATGCGAGCTCTAAGGCACTGAAAGGGAGTTTCTAAGTCGTCTTCCTGTATAATGAGCTAAAGTCGATAGGAAGTGACCTATCAAAGGAGGGTCATAATGAGTCCCCCATCATCGACATGAAACAAGGAATAAAGTGGAATGAAATGAGTAGGAACCAAGACTATAGCAAAGAGTTATACAATCTATAGGTAATAGACTATGTATAGGACTTCTTTTGAACATATTGGCGACATGAGTTTGAAGTGTGGTAGCATTAGACTCAACATAGGACCAAGGGTCATAACAACGAAGTGGAATAGTCAGATGAGAGGAAAAACGGATCACCCAAACCTAGAAGGACAAGTGACTAAGTGAGGATATCCCAAACCCAACACGATAAATAAATGAGTGTCATGTTCAAGAGTGACATGCTGCCTACACAAGAGATGTTTCAATTTCACTTTTTTCTCCACTGTTTCTAGTGAGTACCTCTTTATTTTTGCACAAGATTGAAGAGGATACCATATGCTTGTCATATAATTTCACCCTTCAGATGAACCCATCCTAGTAAGTTTTACAAGTCCTAGGAAGGAGAAACTTAGGCTCGTCTTGGTGACAAGTCTTTCATTGTTTAATTTTTATGAGTCCAACGAAAGAGTAACTTAGTGTCTTTTTCACATTTAGAGAGTTTGAAAAAGAGATGAAAAATAAATTTGTCTCTCGAACCCGAAAATGTAGAAAACAATATTCAAGAAAACCTCTTGACCATGTCGACCAAGGTGTACCTTTTTTGTAAGTAGTCAATCTTAGCCCGAAAAAGGGGTAAACGTATACTGAGACGATGTCAATACATTTAATTTAACGATTTCAAAAAGATAAGTACTTGGTGATATTTTCATATTTCAAGAGTCAGAAAAGAGTTGAAAGATGACTCTTCCTGGAGGAACGAGTGGTATAAAAACGATAGCAACTGGTTCGAGTGATGATGGAACTGCTCAAAACATGTAAAGGTTAAGAGACTGACTAATAAGACCACTCATTGTAGATGTTCATCAGGCAAGGGTAAAACCACCAAGTGAAAGCATATTATCAACCAAAGAGATGGTGATGATGGAATGAAAAAACCAAGGCTCGTCTGGCAACACAGGCTGATAAAAATGGCAATCACGAGATGTAAAATGGGAAAGGTTTCATTTTTACACAGGCTTGAAACATGAGAAAAAACTATGCTTGGATTTGGTTTTATTTTTACACAAGCTTGAAACAAAGATGAACTATGCTTGAAATGAGTTTACATGCCCCCAACATAATGACGCAATTCAAGGTACATGCCTCGCAAGCTTCATTTCATTCACCTAAGTAGACTACTACTTACTAACAATTAGATGGAATGAAGGTTCACTTACAAGATCAAGTGAAAGGCTCGACTGGGATTTTACGAGATCTAATCAAAGACTTAAATTGGAAGGGGATTTGTTTCATTTTTTAACGAGCTTGACACAGGAAAAGAACCATGCTCATGACAACTATTTCATTTTGTAACGAGGTTGACATAGTAAAGGAACTATCCTCATGGGGACATATTTCATTTTTTAACGAGTTTGACATAGTAAAATAACTATCCTCAGAGTCATTGTTTCATTTTTTAATGAGCTTGACACAAGACAAGGAACTCTGCTCCAGACCCTTCATCAAAACCCAAAAGAGACCATGGCTTCCAAGAGGTTCTCATCAAATGGAAGAACAACACTTTAGAAGGTATACACATCCAGGGATCCAATGGAAAAATTGGGCTCCAATGCCCCTAGTACATGGCGTACTACATCACCTACTAGATCATTAGTAGATGTGGGCATGGAACAGGTGGCCACATAATTAACTTGTTGTGGGGGTGATACCATTTGCATATGAGAACCATTTAGGTATGATGGTTGATTGGGATTTGTTTCAGGACCAATGAATGTAAGCTAATCAATGATCACAATGCTTCCTGCATGCAGGAAACACATCACTCGAAAGAGGGAGGAAGCAAGAGCTCCCATGACATAAACATATTCACGACCATGGAGTAGATTAAAGTCCAACGGACCTTGGGAAACCATCATGTCTATATAGACAATTTTTCCTCCCAATGTAATAGGAAACTTAGGAAGGATCCCTAGTAGTTGACTGGTTCCTCTGTTAAAATCTAACATATTATGAGTGACGGGGACAAGCTGGGGAGAACCTAAATCCTGCCAAATAGTTGAGGACATAATGCTAATAGATGTGCCCACCTATATGAATGTGCTAGGTATGGCCATATGGTAAGCCTATACTTTAATTTGGAAAGGCACATAAGATGGAAGATGATATCCTACCAATCGACTGCAATCAAAATAAGTGACCAAACTACTTGGAGGGGGTGTCGTAGGAATGTGAGAACTGCCCTCTTGCTCTATGGGAATAGGAGAACTACTCTCATGCAGCTTGGGAATGGTAGGATTTCCCTCTAGTTCATTTAAAACTGACAAAACCAAAAGAACCTGAGTGGTATAGGGTTCACACTCTCTACCTGAAAGGTACGGTTAACTAAAGGTGGAGTCAAGTCTACCATTTTCTCAACCAATGGTTTTTCGAGAATGGACTCATGAGAATCATTTTCAAAGAGAGTGGGGTTGACCAAAGATGACTTTTGATCAATCACTGGATCAACTAGTGAAGGATCAAGGGAAAACTTTCGATACCTAGTTGGAAGACGAGGTTGAGAAGCCGTATGTTTTTCTAACACTTTGGAAGCTTCATCCATAAGAGGATAAAAGTGAACGGGATGATTACCTTCACACAACTTACAAGGAAATCTCACTTTTCCCTTTTCCCCATAGGCTTTACTGTTACTAGTTGAAGGTTTATCACCAGCATGATCGCAAGAGGCTGATGACAAAGGTCGATGTGAACCTATAGACCACACTTCTAAGACCTTGGGAATACCAGGACAATTCTGAAGAAGGTCGTCACCCTTACACAACATGTAAGGGAATTTTACTTTATGGGTCTAGTTTGAATATTTGTCTTCATTAGTTGCATTGGTAACAATATTCGTTTGGTTGCCCCCTTTCTTATTTTGCTTCTTCTTTTTCATCCTCTTCTTCTTCTTATCTTCCTGGTTAGTAGTGTTAAGATTCCAAGAAACTCTCTTAGGTTGTAGCTTGAAGATGCCTGGTAACATATAAATTCAACTTATTGTTGCAAATGGATGAATGGAAGGAATGATGCTTGTCCAAGCTAGATAACCACTTCTACTTTGCTTGACTCCAGACATGCGTGAACACCCCCAGGCTACAAGGCTTTAGACCACCAACTACTCATAGTTCAAGATTGGCTGAATATGGAGAATACTGACCACACTAGCATATGCACAAGACCATGTGATGGTCGGCTGCAACTAGTAAAGAAGTCTGCAAATCTAATCTACTAATTCACAGATAGGATGATAGCTCTCTAGCACCAGATGAAGAGAAACCTAAATAACTTGTTCAATGATACATGCAAGATTTTAACACAGAGGTAAGATGACAGCTATTCTAATGCTAAACATCAAGAGTTCAGGAATACAGCATATCAGGCACAACTTGGAAAAGAAGATAAATGGAAAGTGAGCAATTAACAACAAAAGAAGCTTGTATTAGCTGAAAATGAAGATGAGACGTTGCAAGTATCAAAGTGGTTACAGTCTCCAGTTCTGAACCTTACATCAAAACATCAACCATCCACCATGATTACATCTCGCTTGTGGGTATATACATAGTTTCACTACAAAGGAACTTGGCCATTCTAGGTATGGAGGGGTCGTAATTGACCACCAACTGCATTTAACTGCCTGCTAGAGTCTCTGAGTGCATTTACTTGTCTTAGTGGGTGAATCTGATCTTATCGAGTGCTCTGTTGTCCTCTCAGGTAGTTGCAGTGTTCGTATCCAAGAGGTTCCATAATTGCTAAATGTCGTTGCGTGCTCATGCTTTGTCCTTTTCCTCTTCGGCCATACTGTCTATTGAATGTGGTTGTTGGGGAGCGACTACGACTGGTACTGGCAGGTCGGTCACCTTCGTCCTTCGGGTATATGGAAATGGTCAAGGGGCGTGGATTGTGTGGAAAATGTACAAGATGGATGGAGGAGCGAGACTAGCCATTGGATCGGGAGGATAGATGGCGGAGATGAGTCAACGGGGATATCAAAAGAGGTGAGAGCGGGATGATCATGAGCCATTAGATCTCAGGCGGGAAGATCCAACGATAATCGGGTGATGAAGGCACGTGGTAGTTATCGGGAGGGAATGGAGGATTAAGCGATAAGCTGTTTTGATCGCACCGCTTTAGGGCATAGAGCGGTAAAAGGACAGATGCACATGATCCCATTCAGCGCGTGATGTGTGGCGGAGAGATAAAAACCACTCTCCATCGCGCGTTAACGTCTTGTCACTTCGTGGGCGCGGGGAGAGCGAATGTCGTCGGATCTTCGGTGGAGACAATTGGGCGGTGGGGAAACAATCGCCTAAGTCACTACGATGGGAGTTGTTAGATCAAGAGGCGGAGATCGACGACGGATGCTACGGGTGAAGAGTTTGTGAAGGTGCGCAATCGTATGGGTGCAATTTTATGGGGGTGTATGTTTTAGCGCTCGGGGCTTAGGAGCAAAGGATTTTTATATGGTTTTTAATAGAAAAGCACGGGAAATAGAGATGAAGGGAGGATGAGTGAGGTAAAGGAGAAGGTGAGAATGACCAATACAGGCATCCTTTGAGCATAACCAAGGACCGATCTTATTTCTTATTCTCAAATATAAAAAATATGTAGCAGAGCTAACACTATCTCCTTCTGGGGATTAGATCCTCCCTGTGAGGTCTCAAGAGCTGCAGAACAATGCCTTACCTATCAAAACCAAATGAGCAAAATTTCCTAGTGTTCCATTGGGCATGGAGTCTAATTAAGCTTACACTAAAACTAATAAAACAACATATTTGCAACTTTAAGGCCAAAAGACCTTAAACAACATAATTTTTCAAAAACCGCCCATTAACTGGGCAAAAACTGTCTCTCCTTCCATACTTTGTAGCATGAAAGTATTGTTCCCTTGGATCTGAGTGATGACAAAAGGTGTCGTCCATAGGGCATCAAACTTCCCATGGTTTCATTTCTTCTCTTTCAGTGCATCCCACTTAAGAACCAAGTCTCCAACCTGAAAATTATATATTTTTTCCCTTCTGTCAAAGGCTTCCTTGATCCTCTTTTGATGTGCTGCAGAATTCTCAACCAACTATTCTTTGATTTGATGTACCTCTGCTAAATCAGTAATCCTTTTTGCCATGTCCTCTTCCTCATTCTGATCTTCTTGCAAGAACTTTGCCACAGGGAGGGTTAACTGAATTGGGAACACAGCCTCAGTGGCGTATACCATCTTGAATGGAGAATTCCTTGTGGACTTCTTGGTGGTTACTCTATCAGCCCACAGTGCATACTTGAGCTTAGAATCCCAACTCTTTTTGTTGTCTTCCAACAGATTTTTAATTATCCTTATCAAGCTCTTGTTGGAAGATTCTGCTAGACCATTTCCTTGAGGGTAATATGAGGTGGAATGAACCAGCTTAATGCCCATTGAGTCACACATGTCCACCAATTATTTTTCCCTGAAGGCTGCTGCATTGTCTGTAACTAATTTATGTGGACAACCAAATCTGGTGAAGATATTCTCTGTCAAGAACCTCATGACCACATGATGATCAACCTTTCTGGTAGGGATGGCCTCAACCCATTTAGTGAAGTAATCAGTGGCTACTAAGATCCATCTGTGCTAGCCACTAGAATGTGGATTGATTTCCCCTATGAAATCCAAGCCCCACTGTTGAAAAGGGCCACTAGCATGTATGGGTTTTAAGGGCAGGGACTTCAATTGCTACTTCCCTTTAAATCTTTGGCACCTGTCACAAGATTTAAAAAATGAAAAGACCTCAGAGAATAAGGTGGGCCAATAGTACCCAGCTCTGAGGATCTTAGGGGTTGTAGTTTTCCAATAATGATGTCCTCCACATATGCTGGAATGAAACTACTGCATGACTTCCATGGATTGTTCCTTGTCCATACATCTCAATACAATTCCAGAGGGGTCCCTCCAATAGAGAAAATTTTCATGAATGCGGTATTTAGCTGCCCTGAGCTTGATAGTTCTAGATTGGCTTAAATTAAGGCCTGGAGGAATTTCTAGTTTCAACAAGAATTGAACCATTGTAGAATACCATTCACAAGAAGCTATATTTTCTGCCAATGATTGATTTTGCCCTAGTTCAATTGTTTCTCCTTCTGCCTAACTATCCTTTGAATTTATGCTTATCAAAGTCATGTGCACCATTCTTTAATTTTATTCAGCCATTAATCTAGCCATGCCCTGACCTCTAACAAGCTTGGTGGGCTTCAATTCTATGTTAAATTCAATAAGCTTTGCAATCCATTTAGCCCTTCTTCCATCAGCATCAGGCTGCGTTAGGACATCTTTTATTGAAGCAGAGGGCACATACGCAATTACCCTGGAATGCAGAATGAAACTCTAAAAGCTTTGAAAGATTTGATAAGAGAATATGCTTTTTTTTCGATGATATCATATCTTAGCTCAGCATCCCTTAAGGTTTTGCTTAAAAATGCCACTGGATGCTCTGAACCTTCCTCATATTCTTGCAACAAAACCATTGCAAGGGTGTCATGAGAGGCAAACGAAAATATATGGAACTCCTTGCTGTAATCTGGGTTGATCAAAGTAGGAGCTTCCATAATAGCTCTCTTGATGGATTCAAAAGATCTTCTTGCTGCATCAATCCATTTGATTTCTGACCCCTTTTTCAACATGGAGGTAATGTGTTTTGCAAGTTCTATAAAATTTGGGATAAACCTCCTTACAAAATTTATCTTGCCTAGAAAGGACTGAATATCCTTTTTTGATCTTGGGACAGACAAGGTATGTATTGCTCTTACTCTTTCTGGGTCAATTCTGACACCTGCAGCAGACACAATATGTCCCAACAACTTTCCTTCTTCTAAAGAAAACTGTGAATTTTTAGGATTGACTGAAATCCCAAACCTTCTGCACTTCAAAAACACTTTCTTCAAATGTTGCAAATGGTCCTGATGGTTGTTGGAGTATACTGTTATATCATCTAGGTAGATAAGGACGAACTTATCCTTCTCTCCTACAAATGTTATATCCATAGCTCTCTGAAAGGTGGCTCCAGCATTTATCAACCCAAAAGGCATCTTGGAATACATAAAAGTGCCCCAAGGAGTGGTGAATGCAATCTTCTCTTGGTCATCTGGATGCACAACAACTTGATTATACCCTAAAAATCCATCCAGGAAAGACATCACTTTGGCTCCTGAGACGTTTTGCAGCAAATGCTCCATCTTGGGTAGAGGATAGTTGTCTTTCTTAGAGCATTTGTTGAAATTTCTGAAATCAACGCAAAGCCTGATTTCTCCACTTTTCTTCCTCACAACTACCAAGTTGGCTACCCACTTTGAATATCTCAGGGGGACTATGATTTTTGTAGCCAACAAATTTTTTATTTCTTTTTCAATCAGAGGGAGGAGCAAAGGATTTATGGGCCTCAGTTTCTATTTAAAAGGGATGGTGTCTTTTTCTAGAGGAATTTTATGCTAGATGATCTTTTTGTCATACGTTTTCAAGTCACTATATTCCCAGGCAAAAACATCAGCAAATTGCTTCATTAAATTGCAGTATTCAGAACTTTGGGAAACAGTTAGATGGGTGGACAGGTTTACATATCTTGGATGCTCTGGACTCCCTAAATTATGCCTATGGACTGTAGATTGATCTTCTTTTTGGGCAGCCTTATAAGGCACATCATTCTGGTCAAACAACTTTTCTAAAGGAACTAGACCTTTCGGTATCTGATTGCTGGGCAGCTGGACAATGCTATCTTTGCCAATTTTGCTTCTAAGCCGAGGCTGGGGACTTTCCTCCAAGGTTTAATTCTCTTGGTCAATTTGCATTTCGGAGAATTCATCAATGGCCTAAATAAACCTATTTACCTCATCATCATCCTCAAAAACTTTCCAATGCTGGACATTATCAGGCAAGGATGGTCTATATCTCATTTGAACTTCATAAACTAGTATGGGAGGCATGCGAGGAATAAACATGCTGACAGACACAACAAGGGAATCAACAAGTTGATTCTTTACTCTAGGGATATATGAGATACAAAAATTATCAAAAGAATCTTTGAGTCTCCATACCTCGTCTCTATATGCTTTCAACCTTAGATGCTTTGCTTGAAATGTTTTGTTCACTTGCTGAATGATAAGATCAACATCTCCAAACGCCTTTATGCTTCTGATTTCTTTGTCTTTAGCTGCACCAAGGCCCAATATCAGAGTCTCATATTTGGCTATATTATTGGTAACTTGAAAGGTCAGCTTAAAAGACATATGTGTGCATTCATGTTTTGGAGATATCAGCACCACTCCTGCTCCTGTAGTTTCCCTTGAACATGCTCCATCAAAGAACATGTCCCAAACCTAACTTCCTTGCTCTCCTAGGGCCTGGACCATTGGTTTCTTGAGCTGCATTGAGTCCTTCTGAGATTCTTCAATTTGGAGAATGCATGCCCCAAAGTTAGTGTCCACAACGTAGATAGGATGATTAGAAGGATTCTTCTCATCACTGATAATGTATGACAGTTGTGCCTCTCCATATAATCTCATGCTTTCTCCTCCAAAGACTGGGACAGTGGCATAAGATAAGTCACTTTGTAATGTCCCACCTAGTCTCTTAATCCACCCTCTGGACAACAACATGCCAAATTTAGGAGGGACATCTGCTACCACACTTTCCATAATCATGCTCTTCATGGGTAGCTGAGTTAGGGTAATGGCCATGTCTTTAATTAATCCTAGACATTTCACCTTTCTTGAATCAAATTAGAATAAATCATGATAAGGTCTAGTAATATCAAGGCCTAACTCTTCCATGACATCTTTGGGCATCAGATTGTGGTTGGTCCCTGTGTTTAGTAGGCAATTGTGGAGGATTTTGTCATGAATGGTCAAGGAGACATAAAATGATGGGGAATTATCATCGGCAGGTTCAGTCATTGGACCAAGCACAACTACAGTTTGTCAACTTGCAAATTGACATAATCAGTGGAGGTTTGCGTGGCTTTCAGCTCAAGAGCATCAAGGATAGGCTTTCTAAAAACTTCACTCTTTAAAAGTTCTATCAGGGGCATAGATATTTTTAACTTCTAGACTTCTAATTCAAAGTTGAAAGGGGAAGGGAACTTGTCAAGAACTCTTACCTCTTGAGCTGGTGCTTTGAGGATGGTTGGGTCAACTGCTGGCCTTTTTTGTTTAATGTTTTGATGCTCTGTGGGGACAACCGCTCTCTAGATAGGATTCTCCTTGACATTGCTTGGTCTTGACCTTAGATTATATATTTGATGTTCATCAGTCTATAAAACAGCCTCTCTGTCCCACTCTTGACTGGTTTGGTCCTGGAGCAATGATTCTTCATAGGCAGCCATTGTAAAAAAGGCAGCATTGCCCTTATCTTCCATGCAATGAATTTCATCCTCTTCTCCAAACTGCTCCTCCTCCATGACTATGTTTTGGAAAGGAGCCCTAACCTTTTGTTCTTCACCAGCTTCTTTACCTCTCTAAATGATCTGCAATTGTTCATTTGCTCTTCTGAATGGATTTGGGTTTCTTGGAGCAAATGTGTTTGGAAGCCTTGCCATTCTAGAGCTCTTCTCAACCTTTAGCTTGGATATTTCAGCAGCAAATGACTCTATCATTTTAGTCATTTTGTCTAATTTAGGTTATGAAGATGAAGCAGAGGAAGAAGCCTCACCTCTCTGCCTCCTTCTATCAGCATGACTTTTGAGCTTTTTTGCCGCCATGATATTAGATTCCACCTCTAATGCTGCATCTTGCATCTCGACTAGAGTGGCACATCTTCTTTCTCTCAACATCAAGCAAAAAGCATAGTCAAATGCATTAGCATAAATGAGTTTGGTAGAGGTGGGGGTAGGCTTTGCTTCAACTGGTATCTTACTATACATACGATTGAATCTTTTACTGAAATCAGACAATGATTCCCCATTTTCGCTCTTGAGGTTTCCAAACTCAGTATGGTAATATAGCAGGTCCTTTTTATCTCCCCAATGCTTCAAAAATACGTCATCTAATGCTTCAATGTCTGCTATAGACTTAGGGGAAAGTTCTCTAAACCACTTTCTAGCCTCTCCATCAAGGCTTTGGACAAATACTCTCATCCACACATCATCCTCATTGATATCTAGGTTATCAACATAATTATAAAAAGACTCAAGGTGTTCTTCAGCTATCACTCCCTTTGTACCAGTGAACTTGGGCATGTATTTCTGATACTCTCCTGTAGGCATGGCATTCAAAGGGACAGGCAAGACCAAGGGTCCATACCTAGCAACTTTGATTCTTTCCATCTTCTTGGGTGCTTGTTGGCCTGCCATGACTGGGATAGAAGGAAGGATATTGGTAGATTGAATGGTAGGAAGCAATGAAATAGATGACAGGGACAAAGGAATATGATGGACTATATGGGAGACTTTCTTTGGACTGAGACCCAAAGGGGAACTAAATGGATAAGGATCTTTATGAATCTCTGTGGGTGTTTCTTCACTACCAATGCTAGGCTCTATATCTTCGAACTGTACATGCTCAATTACAAGCCTCTCTTGTAGAGACACATGAGATTGTTTGGACTTACTTGATCCTGATGCTCCTTTCTGTGATTTTTTTCTTTGCTTAACAATCTTCTTAGGGCCAGGCACTATGTCAGCTGGTGATTTCTGAGGATTCCTCTGAGTATGCCTCACAAATTGAGCCAGAACTGTAATGTGGAGTCACCACTATGTTGGTCCTCCAGTAGAGTCGCCAAATAGATGATTACAACTAGAAATGTGTCCACACTTTGTCTATCATTAAAACTGGAGCCGTGTCATTCTCCCAGGGAAGCTGAGCTTCAATCTCTTCTCCTTGGCAACGGTGCCAATTATGTTAGGATTCCAAGAAACTCTCCTAGGTTGTAGCTCGAAGATGCCTAGTAACATATAAATTCAACTTATTGTTGTAAATGGATGAATGGAAGGAATGATGCTTGTCCAAGCCAGATAACTACTTCTACTTTGCTTGACTCCAAACATGCATGAACACCCCCAGGATACAAGGCTTTAGACCACCAACTACTCACAGTTCAAGATTGGGTGAATATGGAGAATACTGACCACACCAGTAGATGCACAAGACCATGTGATGGCTGGCTGCAACCAGTAAAGAAGTCTGAAAATCTAATCTACTAATGCACAGACAAGATGACAACTCTCTGGCACTAGATGAAGAGAAACTTGAATAACTTATTCAATGATACATGCAAGATTTTAACACAGAGATAGGATGACAGCTACTCTAATGCTAAACATCAAGAGTTCAGGAATACAACATATCGGACACATCTTGGAAAAGAAGATAAATGGAAAGTGATCAATTAACAGCAAAGGAAGCTTGTATTAGCTGAAAATGAAGATGAGACGATGCAAGTATCAAAGTAGTTACAGTCTCCAGAAGTTGAACCTTACATCAAAACATCAACCATCCACCCTGATTACATCTTGCTTGTGGGTATATAAAGAGTTTCATTACAAAGGCACTTGGCCATTCTAAGTATGGAGGGGTCGTAATTGACCACCAACTGCATTTAACTGCCTGCTGGAGTCTCTGAGGGCGTTTACTTGTCTTAGTGGGTGAATTTGATCTTCTTGGGTGCTCAGTTGGAGTGTTCGTATCCAAGAGGTTCCATAACTGCTAAATGCCATTGTGTGCTCATGCTCTATCCTTTTCCTCTTCAGTCATACTATCTATTGAATGTGGTTGTTGGGGAGCGACTGCGACTGGTACTGGTAGGTCGGTCACCTTCGTCCATCGGGTATACGGAAATGGTCGAGGGACATGGACTGTGTGGTGAATGTACGAGCTGGATGGAGGAGCGAGACTGGCCATTGGATCAGGAGGATAGATGGCGGAGATGAGTCAATGGGGATATCGGAAGAGGTAG
Organism: Pinus taeda; assembly: GCA_000404065.3. Taxonomy (NCBI): domain Eukaryota; kingdom Viridiplantae; phylum Streptophyta; class Pinopsida; order Pinales; family Pinaceae; genus Pinus; species Pinus taeda. The sequence goes on from APFE031102116.1 coordinate 44,858, forward strand.
GAACAGGATGTCGTGAGCTGTTGGATCTCAGGCGGGCAGATCCAACGACAATCGGGCAATGAAGGCATGCGATAGTTATTGGGAGGGAACAGAGGATTAAGCGTTTAGCTGTTTTGATTGCACCACTTTAGGGCATAGGGTGGTAAAAGGACGGATGCATGCGATCCCATTCAGCGTGTGACTCGTGGTAGCAGAGGAGAGAGAAAAACCACTCTCCATCGCGCGTTAATTTCCCGTCACTTCATGGGCGCGGGGAGAGCGAATGTCGTAGGATCTTTGGTAAAGATGATCAGGTGGTGGGGAAACGATCATGTAAGTCACTGTGACAGGAGTCATTAGATTAGGAGGCAGAGATCGATGGTGGAGGTTACGAGTGAAGAGTTTGTGAAGGCGCGCAGTCATATGGGTGCAGTTTTATGGGGGTGTAGGTTTTAGCGCTCGGAGCTTAAGAGCAAGGGATTTTTCTATGGTTTTTAATAGAAAATCATGGGAAATAGAGATGAAGGGAGGATGAGTGAGGTAAAGGAGAAGGTGAGAATGACCAGGATATGCCTTCTTTGAGCATAAGCAAGGACCAAGCTAATTTCTGGTCCTCAAATATCAAAAATATGTAGCAGAGCTAACAAGTAGAATCCATACTTTCACCGGGCAAAGAGGAAGAACGAGGTGAATAAATAGGAAAACAGCCGAGGGGTCAAATTTAGGATCAACATGAGGTTGATGTTGTTTAGGTGGAGGAGAACTCAGATGAAAATCAATCTGGACACTCGGAACCATGGAGGTCGAAAACAACCAAACTGGCAAACCAATGGTCAATCTAGAAAGGGACACCATTGCCATATAAGGAGCACCAACATTTCCAAAAGAAGAAAAAGGACTAGGATTCCTGTTGGGGGATTTCCTTGGTTGGTAGACTCGGGAAATGTTGCTATTGGTATCAACCAAAGATCTACTAAGGAGTATTTCCACAGGAAGGATTTTGTTCTACGACCAATAAATTGAATTTAGAAATTAACAAATATAAATAAGAAAGGGGTAATCTAGGAAAAATGGTTTACCAAGTATCTGTGAACCACAATATACACCTTAGCCGAAACCAACGACTTAACGTATGGCGTCCAATATCCCCGAATGTTTTGTTTGGTGTATCACGTTTACATGGCAACTGACTCAGTTACCTGTGGCTAAAGTATATCAACCTAATGGGATCTCCCAATACATATGCGACGGTATGGGGAGCACAAGTCCATGTTAGCATTGTCTAATATAGAACCATTCGATAAGAGCGTCCCTTATATACTTATCATACTGAAGTGCCTATGATATACCCGAAAGTACTGGAGAACCTTCTATATACTTCCATACTGGGACAGGATTTCACCCCCAGGATACACTGCAAGCAGTTAACGACAACTGCTATGTTTAAATATGCTGGAACACATCTCTAGCCTAGACCTCTAGATATTTGTGTTAAGTTCCAAATGCTTCTTAGGCTAATTGAGGTAAATTTGAAGTTTATCTTCTATTAATTTTCAGTTTTAAGGCTCAAAATGATGTCACCTGAACACCTACAATGAAACTATGTGAGAAAAGGAAAGCTTTTGGTTTCAATGAAATCTAGACTAATCAAGGGAAGAAATTTCAATCAATAATACATCAAATAAAACGCATCATGCAAAAATTCCTTCCACTAACTTTCATTTTCATCTTCCAAATGCAATGCCAAAAGTAAAAAAGATTTTCACTTTTCACTATCCTAAATTCAACTTTTTCGAAAGAAAAATGGTTTTACTTTACAGAGATGCACTTATATTGTTGGGTTGTGTTATATTATTTCCACGACTAACCTACGTGGTGAACCGGGGGGACGGAGCCCCCCCTTCATTGCGCCGATTGCGCAGCGGGGGGGTCACAGGGGGGCGGCAGCCCCCCCTATCCGGGGGGTTTGAGGGGGGCGGGTAGCCCCCCTCTACGGGGTCCGGGGTAGCGCCCCAGGAAAAAAAAATTTGGACCCTATATTAGGTTGGGCGAACCTACCTATGGTTTTGGATGTGATGGTTTTCAGTCCATGGTATTGGATGCTTCAACATGTATAAATATGTATTATAACATTGAAAGGAACATAATGAAAAATCAAGCTGTTAGTCCCGGTTTTGGGATCCAGTGGGAAATCTCTGTATATATGTGTTTTTTGTGTTATTCTCTCACATTTTTTATTTTTCCTGCGATTTAGAATTCGTATGCAGGTAATTTCTTTACAGGGTCAAAACCTACATTTGGTATCGGAGCTGTTTTGGCTTCGAGGGGACACCTTTGTTGCTAAGGGGTTTCGCTCGAGCTTGTGGTAGACCATGTTTAGTGGGAGATCTGCGAGATCTATTTTGGTGGTGAAAGAAGATGGTGAGCAGCGAAAAGATAGAGATTGAGAAGTTCAATGGTCAGAGTTTTGAGTTGTGGAAACTCAAGATGGAGGATCTGTTGGTGGATAAAGATCAGTGGATCGCGGTAGATCCGGGTACTAAACCAACGGGAGTGACCGATGAAGAATGGAAGAAGTTGGATCGGAAGGCAAAGAGCACAATACGATTGTGTGTCTCAGATTCAATATTGTTGAATGTATCAGGGGAAGCTACGGCGAAGGCTTTATGGGACAAGGTAGGGACTTTGTACCAATCTAAGTCTCTGGTGAATAAACTGTTCCTGCGGAAAAAAGCTGTATAACCTGAGGATGAAAGATGGAGACTTGGGGACAGAGCATCTGAATGCGTTTAATACTGTGGTAAGTCAGTTATTATCTGTTGATATTAAAATTTCAGATGAAGATAAGTGCATCAGTTTGTTGTGTTCTCTACCAGACTCGTGGGATAGTCTGGTTATTGCAATAGGTAGCAATGCAACTGCTTTGCAGTTTGATGAAATAGTCTCAGCCTTGCTGACGGAGGAGATGAGACGGAAAAATATGGACAACCAGAATGGTGATGCCTTGTCTGTACGAGGATGGTCCCAGAACATAAACAAAAATAAGTCATCGATGGGAGATCTAAATCTAGAGGGAGATCTAAATCTCCAGGAAAAACTATAAAGGTGGTGTGTTGGAAATGCGGAAAGGAAGGGCACTTCAGAAGGGAGTGTAAATCTAAAGCTCCTGATAAAGTAAAGGAAAGGGATCTGATGATGGTCCTTCTGCAGAGGTGAAAACCACCTCAGATGAAGGTGGGGATGTGTACCTGGATTCTTCAAGTACACATGTAGATCATGAGGCATGGTTGATTGACTCAGGTGCATCCTTTCACTTCACTCCCCATAGAGAGTGGTTCTGTGAGTATGAGAAGTACGATGGTGTTGATGTCTTCTTAGGAGATGATAGGAAGGCTAGAATCATTGGTCGCAGAAAATTAAAGGTTAAGTTGCAAGGTGGAAGGGTTAAAACCCTTCCGGGTGTTCTGCATATTCCTGCGTTGGCCAAAAACCTGATTTCTGTAAGCAAGTTGGATGATGCAGGTGTAAAGATAGTGTTCGATAAGGATACCTGCAAGATGATTCGAGGAGCACTGGTATTGATGCGGGGAGTTCGGATTGGAACTCTGTACAACCTACAAGGTAGCACTGTTGTTGATGGGTGCAACAGTTCTATGGTTCCTGAAAATGGAGTAGAAAATCTAGTGGTCTCTGGAGAGAAGACCATGCTGTGGCATCAAAGGCTTGGACATATTGGAGAGAAGGGCCTTCGAATACTTCATGGTAAAGGTATGGTCGAAGGTATGTGTAATAGCTCTCTGGATTTTGATTTCTGTGAAAATTGTGTATATGGGAAGCAGAATCAGGTGAGTTTCCCCTCTGGTGGTAAGAGGACGAAAAAAATATTAGAGCTTGTGCACAGTGATGTGTTTGGACCTGTAAAAGTTCCATCATTGAGTAAGTCTGTGTACTATGTATAATTTATAGATGACTTCTCAAGGAATACATGGATATATTTCCTTAAAAAGAAATATGAAGTCTTTGACAGGTTTAAAGAATTTAAGGCTCTGGTGGAAAATCAGACAGAGAAGAAGATAAAGGTACTGAGGACAGATAATGGTGGATAATTCCGCAGTAAGGAATTTGAAGAATTTTGTAAGAAGTGTGGTATAGCACAGCAGAAGACTACTCCATATACACCTCAACAAAATGGAGTCGCAGAAAGAATGAAC
>APFE031102116.1:49067-64509 GCA_000404065.3 Pinus taeda
GTTCTCTTGGTGTAGAGAAACAATGGGCATTTCAGGGCTGGAAAAATGACTAAGCTCTCCTGTGGCCCCCTGTGGAAAGAAAACAACAAGTGGGAGATTGTTGGGTTGTGTTAAGTTCCAAATGCTCCTTAGGCTAATTGAGGTAAATTTTAAGTTTATCTTCAATTAATTTTCGGTTTTAAGGCTCAAAATGATGTCACTTGAACACCTACAATGCAACTATGTGAGAAAAGGAAAACTTTTGGTTTCAATGAAATCTAGACTAATCAAGGGAAGAAATTTCAATCAATAATACATAAAATAAAATGCATCATGCAAAAATTCCTTCCACTAACTTTCATTTTCATCTTCCAAATGCAATGCCAAAAGTAAAAAAGATTTTCACTTTTCACTATCCTAAATGCAACTTTTCCGAAAGAAAAATGGTTTTACTTTACAAAGATGCACTTATATTGTTGGGTTGTGTTATATTATTTCCACGACTAACATACGTAGTGCATCGGGGGGGCGGAGCACCCCTTTCGTTGCACTGATTGAACAGCGGGGGGGTAACAGGGGGGGTGGCAGTTCCCCCTGTTCAGGGGGCGGGTAGCCCCCCTCTACGGGGTCCGGGGCAGCGCCCTGGGAAAATTGTTTTTGGACCCTATATTAGGTTGGGCGAACCTACCTATGGTTTTCGGTCCATGGTTTTGGACGCGATGGTTTTTGGTCCATGGTATTGGATGCTTCAACATGTATAAATATGTATTTGTAACATTGAAAGGAACATAATGAAAAATCAAACTGGTAGTCCCGGTTTTGGGATCCAGTGGGAAATCTCTGTGTATATGTGTTTTATGTGTTATTCTCTCGCATTTTTTTATTTTTCCTGTGATTTAGAATTCGTATGCAGGTAATTTTTGTACGAGGTTAAAACCTACATATATGAATTATGCTTTTCTTTCCATTTTGAATTATTTGATGCACCTAATACAATTTTTACCTTTCAAACACCACCAATGTGATTTATTTTCAATGATGAATCTCGAAAAATAACTTTTCAATGCAACTAATCTAATGCATTTTCACGAAAAGTAAATTTTGAAATAAAATTTAAAACAAATGCAAAACGATGTTTTCAATTATTCCCATAGAAAACAACACTCAATCAATCAACAAAATAAACATCTCAATGACACCAACAAGTAGCAAGTGATGACCAATTGACTAGAAACCCTAGAGCTCAATCAGATTTCACTTCAAAGCCAATGAGACAAATTTTGCAAGATAATCAAAACAATCAATCAAAAACTGACAAATCCAAGCATACAGGATAGGAAGAGACCTTAGGGGCCAAGACACATTGGATTCTAAGGAAGAAACCTTAAAAATTCTCACATTAAAGGATAATTGCTCCTTTATATGCCAAAATCCATGATGATTGGATTATCATCGCTACTTTGCATAGCCAAACCCGCAATGTTCAGGGTCCTCATCACTACTTTGTATAGCAAAAGTAGTGATGATTTCAGTGTGACCTAATAGTGAAGAAAAGTTTTTCCATCGCGACTGTATAGGTAAAAAATCACAATTCCAACATGACTATTTGAGCTAAACCCTCAATGGGCAAGGAATATGAGAAAAAACAAAAGAGACTCCAAGAAACAATCCATACTTAGCACTCTAAGGAAGTAATGGGTGATGGTATAAACCCAGACTAATGTAGACAATCCAAGAAATCGACGGTTGGTATAACTAGTCAAAGGATTTGATTGAAGGAATGGATGGAAAGGGTTATAGCTTCCCCATCATAGTCACCATTTTGTCATCTAGGTAAATCCTCTCTGCAGATGGAGATGATCCCTCTAGCCCAATGAGTGGGGCTAGAAACCTATGTGACAATCTACTGGACACTTTCCTAAGTTACAATTGAAAAGAGAAATGAAGAAGATGGCCTACCTCATTCTAATGCTATCTCGATCTCCTCTATTGAAGACCTTGAATCACTTGCGTCATGGGCTCATTCCTACTACTCACAATGTTTATGCACCCGCACAAGAGATGAAGACACAACAAGGCATACAAATACAAATAACATATTCAAAAGTAACCTACTTAACTGATCAAGGAATGTTAAGATAGATGATACATGAGTATACGCATCAATGGAAAATGAACTTACAGTTGTATATTAATAGAAAATAAGGGGAAGCATACAACCAAGCCTTGATGTTGATAGGCTCTCCTTCAATGAATGTCCAAGTCCAAGATAAGCTCTCCAAGCACTCCTTCTCCAAACCAAATGAGTATCATATAGGCGCAATCTTAGCATAAGGGTGCAAATAGACATCGACCAACCATTTGGGAATGGGAGAGGATGAATATATAGGTTGGGAAAGGGAGTTAGGATATATCCAAAGATAGGAGTAGGCCCTCATCTCAAGGAGGTATCTCATAGGGATAAGACCAAGAGGTCAAGTTGGGAGAACTCGACCTCATCTATGTCGAACAACCTCTAGCTCGCCGCTCTGGAAGTTTCTAGATCACGAAGCTTCTCATCCTCTTTAGGAAAATTACCTTTTTTGGATCATCGTGAGTATACAAGTAAACAGAGTGATGCAATCGCAGGTTGAGTATAATACAACAGGCGACCATCATGGTTTTTCGTCTCATAAGAACGATGATTCTCAAATTAGGGTTTAAGAGCTATTTCCTTCAAGGGAAGCTCAAGGCATTTTCCAATCAATGTCTAAGGGAGGATCTGAGTTGAATATATGAATGAGTACACTACATTATGGTTATGTTTCGAGAACTTCGGGGTATGTCACAGGGAAGCGCAGGAGGTGTGACAAAATACTCTGTAACAGTAATGAATCCTCCTAAGATGTTATTAATCCAGAAATCAACAACTCTTGGGATCCTATTGTCAGTGTTCTTGAGTCACTGTATTAATTCAGGATTACACTCCTTAGGTTCATCTCCCATGAAGCAGTCTTTTCTTTCTATCAATCTAGATACCCACTCGTATAGCTCAACATGAAATGAACTGAAGAAAATATCGTATTGATCTTCAAAGATATATTTCTCCAACCACCTTTTAGATGACAGACGAGGGCTTCTATTTTATTTTTCTGCAAATTCTCATTCCTTCTGGTTTACCTAATCTTGGATTTCTTTCTTCGACGGATGCCACATAAACATATCCCTCAAATAGATCTTGACTCAAGCAACATAATCATTTCTTGGCTTAATATATAGGTTGGGTTGACCTAGGTTTAGACTTTTATTGCACAACAATGAAACCCCTAATCACTAGCCCTTTCGGCAACGACCTGCAAGCAAGTCGCAACCTCACCCAAAGTGATTATGAGAGGTTGCAGAACTGGGTTTTTGTAGCCTGAGGGATGCTACAATGTGGCACTTTTGTATTTTCTTATGCTTTAACACTTACTACTTTGCATTCACAACATAATTCACAATTATACTTTACTTCACAGAATTACACTTATCACTAAAACATATCATAAACATTCATAGACTTTACAATGTTGAAATAAAGTGCAAATATTAAGAAAAGCAACACATGAGACACAAATTATATCGTAGTTCATCCCAATGTGGGACTACGTCCACAAGAACTGTTGCTTATAATATAGAATTTGTACAACAAACAGTTCTTCCCTGCAGACACATCTGCAGATTTCCTGTGCACTAAGTTGCAAATGGTCTGTGCACTCAGCTGTAGACCCAAGCCTCCACACACTCATTTACGGAGCCTTTCCCCTTTCTCCAAAGTATAGATGAACAAAATACAACCATGAACTTTTATTTCGATCAATAATTTTTTCCTCCTTCTTGATTATTCATCCCTATATATACTATTACATGAGGGATTGCATCGCTACAGTACCATGGACCACATACCATTGTTTCCAAAATACAAGGGACTATGGTTCAAAACCCTTCAACTTATACAATATTATTTGTTTTTACAAAAAGGAAGGGCCTTCTCTGCGAAGTCCCCATACTGCACAGTGAGTTTGCTATGTAGTGAGTTGGCTTAGGTTGGGTTGACCCAGGTTCATACTTTCATTGCACACCAACAAAACCATCAATCATTGTCCCTTTCAACAACGACCTGTAAGAAAGTCGCAGTTTCACCCGAAGTGATTACGGGAGGTTGCATAACCAGGTTTCTACAACCAAAGGGATGTTACAATGTGGCACTTTTGTATTTTCTTATGCTTTAACACTTACTACTTTGCATTCACAAAATACTTCACACTTATACTTTACTTCATAGAATTATCACTTAAACATATCATAAACATTCATAAACTTTATAGTACTGAAATAAAGTGTAGATATTAAGCAAACCAACACATGAGACACAAATTTTACCATGGTTCATCCCAATGTGGACTACGTCCACAAGAACTATGGCTTATAATATATAATTTGTACAACAAATTGTTCTTCCCTATGCACACCGCTACAGGTTGTCTGTGCACTAAGTTGTAGATGGTCTGCGCACTTAGTTGCAGACCCAGGCTTCCGCGCACTCAGCTGCGGAGCCTTTCCCCTTTCTTCGAAGTAAATATCAACATAATACACCCATAAACTTTTATTTCGATTAATAATTTTTTCCTCCTTTATTATTCATCCCTATATATACTATTACATGAAGGATTACATTGCTACATTACCATGGACCACATACCTTGGATTCCAAAATACAAGGGAATATGTTCCAAAACCCTTCAACTTATACAATATTATATCTTTTTACAAAAAAGAAGGGACTTTGCTGTGAAACCCCCATACTGCATGATGAGTTTGCTGCGCAGTCCTTGTGTGCGCTGCTACTCTGTTGCACGGTCCACTTCGCACTTTGTACTGCACCCTTTATCCCATTTGGCTTCCGTGCCCAAAATCTGGCCAAGTTGGGTTGTGACCAACACTTACTTAATAGGTCATGTGCAAATATTTTTACTAAGTTACAACTTCTTCATATGGGATACTATTTTTGCCATACGGTCTTACAAAGATACAATAATAATATGGTGATGATATTATATTTGTCTTAGACATATAAATGTCAAACACATGAAATTTGAGATATAAATAATGTCCATAAGCCCACAGGGTGTAGAATAGACGATGATGGGTGTACTGTTAAGTCACTCTTTGATGTGGAGGTCACCGATTCGAAACCTTGTCGGCAAAAATCCAGCCATTTTAAGGGTTGGTGTGGCCCAGGATGGGTGAAATCCCCGATTGATTTTGATGGCTTAGATGCCCCTGGATCATGGTTTCTCAAGCCACGAGTCAAGCCTGAATAACTCAAATCACTTGACAAAAAACCAAAATGTCCATAAGTTATACTAAAGAGCATTTATATTTTAATTTAATGAAATTATTGTGTTAAGAATCTCTCTACAGTCTAGTATAAGGGAGATGATGTCTTGTAACATTACATTTACAAATAATAAAATAATATTGTATTAACAAATCCTTCCATATGGACTATAAATAAAATATTTCAATTTCGACTTTACTTTTACATGAGAGGTAAAGTAATTGAAAAAAAAAACTCTAACTTAATTTATAATTGCTTTCTACTTTTAATATGAAAGAGATGTGTAATTCCTTCATTACTCAATATGATATCGACATATGACATTTAAAAATAATATTAACATTATAATCCAATATAAAGGAAATGTAGTACATACTTCTATATAAACATTATATATAAATGAAGTAATGAAGAAGTTGATGTGTGACATTTATATAATATTAATACTAAAAAAACGAAATTAATATAAGCTAAAAATTAAATATTTCAATATGTGCATTGAGTAAAATGTTTAAATATCTCTCTCACACACATATTCCATTGATAGCTACTTTCTAATTCAAGGCATGAAATAGATTTGTAATTTCCTCAATATTTAATATGGAGCTAAAAAGTAACATTTTAAAAAACATTACTATTAGAGAGAGAGGGGATATATGCTTTCCACTTCCAAATATGAGACCTATTTAAATTATATTAATATAAGAAAATAATATTTTAATGTGGTTCAATGTGTGTCATAAATAAAATATTTAAATCACTGTGTTAACCCATATCTACCAAGCCCCTAGAGGAATAGAATGTTTCTAGGTGTAAACTTTTCCTCAAATTTTGCACTCAAAAAAATTATAAGACTTGTGAAATTAAAATACCAAACATATCTCTATTATAAAATTCTAATAAATTAAGATTATGAATTTCTTAGATGTAGAATATGGAAGTATATAATAAATCTATCATAAGAACAATCTTGGATTTACCGATTATCAACAAGATTAAACTCTTTTAAATCAATTTTTTTTTTATTTAATTTTTTTAATAAAATATAAAATAATTTTCTCACTTATAATATAATTATATATATATATAAATTATTAAAAAACAACACTCCAATTTACCAAATCACAGGAAAAAACAAATTTTTTTAGATTTTTAAATTTTTTTTCTTTTTACACTCAATAAAATTTGAAAAAATCATCATCTCTATATTAAAACCTAAATTAAAATATATTTATACTCATGCTCTAAAACAATTTAAAAAATACTAAATAAATTTTATGAAAAGTTGGATGCAAAGAGTGTAAATTATATTCGTACAGGCTGATGATTAAATTATTCATTGAATAAATAATTTATGTTTTCATATCATTTCCTTTTGTAAATTAGTTAGGCTATCACTTTTACTCGATAAATCACTTAAGCATCACTTTTCCTAGATTGCGTTACAAATAAAGAGTTTGATTTAATGCGTAAGTCGGTGAGTTATTATTTTAGTAAATAATAAAATTAATATTTTAATTATATTAAAATATAATAAATATTGTTATATGGTTTTGATAAATGGTAATCAGGTATTTGTTAAGGTATTTTAATGTGATGTCATTAATTTAATTTTTTATTTTAATCGGGATATATATTGGACATGATGATGATCTAGTCTCACAGAACACACATAATTATAATTATAATATTCTTTTATAAATATTAAATTTATTTTTTATTTATTAAATATTAAAAAATACTATTTATTAAGCTCATGGGTTCAAAATTCTGAGGGCAAAAATCAAACCATGTTAAGGGTTGGTGTGGCCCTAGTTGAGTGTGATCATTGGGTGATTTTGACGGCTTAGATATCCTTAGGTTGCGGTTTCTCAAGTCAAAGGGTAAGCGTGCAATCATCTCAGGACTCACACAACTAGGTCACCGGTTCGAAACTCTGGGAAAAAATCGAACCATGTTAAGGGTTGGCGTGACCCTTGTTGAGTGTGATCCTTAGGTGATATTGATGGCTTAGTTGCCCTTGCTTTGCAGTTTCTCAAACCAAAGGGTAAGTGTGTGATCATCTCAAGGCTCACACAACTTAGCAAACAAGCAAAAAATATATATTATTTATTAAATATTAATGCATTGTTTATATTTATTTAATATGATTATTTGATCTAATTTAACAGTCAGGGTGATGCAACCACTTTTTGACGACTCCCTTGTGTGATTACATAAAGCACTTTTCCGAGGTATGAAAACCATGGAGAAAGCTAAAATGCTTACTTTGCTTTTACTAATTAAATTGTTATTTTATAAATAACTCTTAATTTTTATTTCAAAAACAATTTATAAAATAATATTGACCATTAGACTGTAGGGTTGCAATTTGATTGGTGATCATTGTGATATAAATTTGGTGTGCTAATTTGAGTTCAAGGTTTTAATTCCTTCCTGTACTATGTGGGTTGTGTGTGGGGGCGCTTATGGGTTCACTTAGAGGTTATAGTGGTATTGGTCAAAATTGACCCTATGTCATGTGAGTACGAGCTTGCTCTAGTTCCCAATTTCTCCAAATGACAAAAAAAATGAAAAATATAATATTGAAAAATGGTGGTACTTTAAAGAATATTCCAAAATTATTAGAGATATCATTAATAGGAAATTGACATTGTCTAAACAACCAATGGAGTATTCTTTTCTAAATCTTTAATATAATTGAATCAATTTTAAAATTATGGTTTCATTTTATCTATTTGTATCATATACAATTTAGTAGAATAAAATTAAATAGACATTTCAAGCTTTGTCAAATAGACAATTTTTTACACATACATCATAAAATATTAATTCTAAATACTTTTAATAGAGATCCATCTTAACTTCAAGTCCATCGTGCAGTGTGAATCTCTCCTCAAGTTTTGCAATTTAAAAAGGTTTGCACCTTGAGGGATTTGAGCACTCTTAATACACGATAGATTCAAAGTTAAGATCTCTATGTGTGTGTGTATCACATGATAACTCCATATTGATCACAAAAAGAATTACACCTCCATCATACTAAACAATACATCATTGAAATGTTTTAACCATTATCATAGATCCATCTTAACTTGGGATCTATCATGTGGCAAGGGGGTCAAATCCCTTAAATATAGTTTATTAATGGCCCCAAACTTTTTCTTATCCTTATGCTAAATTTTCTTCTCATTTCAAACAAACTATAAGTAAATCCTAGTCAAGAGATGTCAAAATTCTCCATTTCAATTTGGGTGTGCTTGTTGAGGTTGTTGTGGTATTTAAGAGCTAAGTGTTGCCTTAAGTTCTTGATAACCAACTTCATATTGAAGGTATGAAAGGTATTAAGGTACTTTGGCCATACAATCTAATATTTTCCCAATACAAAGTAGTCTATCTCATTTACTAGTCTCAATAGTTTCCAATGGGCTAATAATTCTCCCTTAAAGCATTTGACAAAAAAATCACCAATTCAGTTATGTCCATACATCTCAAAATCATCTTTGACATGCAAAAAACTAGGAGGACAATTATTATGGATGTAATGATTCCTCTAGACACTTGGTAGATCCAAATTAAGATGGATTTAGGTTGGTTTAATTCCCCCCTTTAAATAAGCTATATTCGACATGGTATAGATCCATCTTAATTCCGGATCTATCAAGCATCGAGAGGGATCAAATCTATTTTCGTCTCAAGAGATTTGATTCCTCTAGACACTTGGTAGATCCAAAATTAAGATGAATCTAGGCTGGTTTAATTTCCCTCTTTAAATAAGCTATATTCCACATGAATACCATGGGGTCTCAATAATATGAATCCTTTTTATTTTTATTTTTAAAAATTTATTTTCATTTTAATCGAATTAAAATATTTACATTACATTATGTTACGTTACAACATCTCTAACATATTAAACTAGAGAACACACCTCAACACAATAATTTCATATACTTACATCGTTCATTCTATCTTATCTTAATTATTTTTTCTCACCCTAACATAACAATCACTATTATCATCTGCAAAATTAATAATAAATCACCCCATTAAATCATATTCTTATAAATAAATTTCCAAACTACCTTCCTTCATCAATATAAAAAAGTACCTAAATATACCCATCCAAAATAAACCTCTTTACTCGATACTACTACAAAATCCAAAATCCCTTTTCCGTAACATGGTACAAGTTTACTCAACTCAATTATTCCACAAACTTAGTTTTTGACCAAAAATAAAATTTATAAACATGATCTTTCATTTGAAAGGGCACCTCAATAAAATAAAACTTATAAAGACTCATCTTTCATGTGAAAGTGTACCTCAATAAATTAAAAGTTATAAAGACTCATCTTCCATTTGAAAGTGTACCTCTTCTCAAGTTTTGAATGAGAAATTAAGTAATTCATGGGGTACACTTTCTTCTCAAGTTCTGCATTTCTTCCCACTTCTCTTTCTTCAGTGAAAAATTAAATAATTCAAGGGGTACACTTTCTTCTCAAGATCTGAATTTCTGACAACTTCTCTTTCTTCAATGAAAAAATTAAATAATTGATGGGGTAATGGTTGGACATTTATAGAAACTTAGGTGACCCTAGTTTCTCGAATATGATAAATTTTGTTGTTTCTATGAAACTTTAATGTCCAATATGCTTGTCCATCATGTTTTCTTTATTGAACCCCTCTTCACATGCTTTGCATTTGATGTGACCTTTTCCATTTAGAAGCCCCACATTGAATGGAGTGTGGGGCGTGGGGGATTTGGCCTCTAGTATAAGATGTGGGCCTTTGGTTTTAGCTTTTTAGAAATGCGAGGAACTATGTGGAGTGGGCCTTTCCCTTAGATTTTTTTTTTCCCTAAATCTCAATATTCTAAATATTGAGATTTTTGTCCCTTTCTTTAAGTTAGAGTAAGGGGCCATGACATACATTATTTCGAATTGTGATAGGAAAATAAGTCTCGGGGATTTCTTTTTAAACATACATAATTACATGGAGGAAAAGATCATGACCTACAATAAGTAGAGATGATTGATTTACATAACTATATGAAGTTTTTTAAAGTTGTAATAAAAAAATATATTATAATGAAAACTCGTTTTAAAGATAGTGATAAGAAATTAAAAAACTAATGAAAACAAGAATTAGGGAAGGAGAGATTTTGGTTTCAATTTTATCACACAATGAATAAGAAGAGGATGAAAAGATATTTTGACCACAAATTGAAGAAGTATTAGGGAAGGAGAGATTTTGGTTTCAATTTTATCACACAATGAATAAGAAGAGGATGAAAAGATATTTTGACCACAAATTGAAGAAGTATTAATGGGATGGCAAGATTAAAATATATCATCTAAACAAGTTGAAAATGATATTGTATAATGAATTTGATGTTACCCTAAGGAAATAGATATGAGATTAAGTGTATATGTAATGGGATAAATATATATGTAATAGTGGTTAGATTAATGAAGAGGCTACATGTGAATTGAGTGAAAAATAATATATAGATCATGCAATCATTATTGAAGGAAGATGTGGTTTAGATATATGGACGTATTGAGGTTGTTCGAGGAGGTTCTCTTATTATTTAAAAAGTTATTGTGTAACTCATCTCCATTATATATTATGGAGTTGTGCTCCATGTTCACGTGTTATACTTACTGTGCACTTCAATTCATCATGATATTTTAATGTTTTAGTACATAACAAATTTGAGGAAGCATTAATTTGAGGGGAGAGTGAGAAAAAATAACACCACGTCGAATTGAAGAAGAAGTAATTTGACAAAGTGTAATTAGTTCTCTTATATGATAGTGGGTTGGAAAATTTGTGTCATAGTTTTGGTAATTTAAAATATGCATGATGTCCTAGATGGTTATTAGTGCCTTCTTCAACAAGAAACTCTAACTTTTATTTTTTTGCATTAGTTTGTTATTAATATATTGAAAAAACTTTGGATTCTCCAAATTCTAAAAAAGAAAAAATATTTATTTATTTTATTGTATATTTTTAGTATTTTCAATTGGAATGGATTTAGATGGGATTTTTTTCTCATTTAGGAAATTTAAAAAAAATAAAAATAAAAAAGAATAATATTTGACAATTGATATATTATTATAAACTTTAGCTACAACAATATATCAAAGAATAAAATTGGATGATATATGCTAGCTTTTAATCTCCCACTAAACTCGCCTTTGGCATTTTTATTTCCCACCTAAAACTGCTATACCAACATTAATTTGGATATGTATTTCTCCCTATGCCAGCTGACCTATGGAGTTGGTGTCTTTTGTAGCCCTAGGTACATCCCCATTTTAAGAAAAATGTGCTTCAAGGAATTTGATTCATGGAGGGGAACCTTGTGTTTTGTGTCCATAAAGAATTGTAATATTCTATCAATGATCTTACCAAAGTTCTCTTCCAATGTGAACTTGTTTTCAAGCTCTTCCTCCACATAATGTTGTTCCTCAACAATTCCAAAAGTAACTTGTGTTTTAAAACCTCTCACTAAAAGAAATGTGAAGTAAAATTACACCCCAAAGATGAACATGTGTAGCCTTAAATTTCTTAGTTTCAATTTAAAATTCTACATAATAACTTCCATAGTTGCTTCTAGTTATAGCACAATATTCAACAACTTTAGACTTAAAAGTTTTCTTAACCTGATAAGGCAATACTCCAAAGTATCACAAGTGTTTGTAACATATTCTACATTAACAAATTTTCATCTTGAGGGAGTAAGACAATGTTAATGCTTGAGAGGATTTTATCATCAAACCACTTCTTCCCATTAATGAAAAGTTAGGGAATTTGGACATTATTGTAGAAATTCCCACTGTAGATCAACGAATTATGCAATAGACTAAAGCAAAATACAAGATCTACTTCTACAACACTTTGTGGAAGGTTAATCGAATCGAGCAAGATCAAGAGAACACATATAACTGAGAATGAGAAATCAATCACACATAACACAGAAGAAATAACCTGGGGAAAGCCTCAGCCTAAAACCCCAATCTCTGTATTATCATACAAGTGGAAATCTTGTTCAAGTTACAAAAATAATCAACTCTTAAGCTATCATGCTCTCTCTGCATTCAAACAATACTGCTCATAGATAGTTAAAGGCTCTCACAACCTTCTCCTCTGCCCTCCAAGCCTCCTATTTCCTTTTGCAGTTTTTCCTGGGGTCTAGTGCTTCCATTTGTGTGAATTCCCACCTCACACTACTCACTTGGCTCAAAAATAACTGCACAAACTTGAAGGAGATAATTCCTTCTGCATGGATGAGTTTCCTATATAGGAAAAATCCTCCAACTGATAGTATATTGTCCCTTCCTCTGATCTCAACTGGGTCTCTTACTAAACTGACATGCATGAGTTATTTATGAGAGAATATTTAGTTATCTGAAGTGCAAAAATTACATGCATGCATGCATTAACTAACCGAACTCACAATTAATTCAACAACCTATTTGAATTAATCTAATTGGACTTGACTCAGTTAACTAAGCCAATTAATTACAACTCAATATTACAACTCATCCTTATCTCTTTAACTGATGGATAAATTCCTCAATTAGTGGAGAAACTGTTGCATGTCCCCACATAGACTTCATTTTTTATTTTCTACAACTAATTAACTCATGGTGAATTAATTAATTATTTTACAAACAACTGCTAAGATCAAATTTGAATTTTTACTTCTCTATTTTAGTTCAGGGACTAACTAAAATAAGAATCCATCTCGAAATGCTATTTATAGCAAAGCTATTTTCAGCACTTCCATTTTTCATTCCTTGTTGCTATGTCCAACACTAGTATCCGAACTACTATTTATAGTAGTGGTACTTTTAGTACTTCTATTTTTAGCATTTCTTGTTGCCATTTTCAACACTCCCTCTCAACAAGAAAGGCACTCAACTCGAACCTGATCCTGAACCTTTGGAATGTTCTGCATGCAACACTTCTTCCAAGTGTTGTTACTCCAACAACTTTAGAAACAAAAAAACTCCAACTAACCTCCTTGTTGGGCTAGAAACATGCTCTGATACTAAAGCTCCATCTGTCGCTGACAAGTGCTCCCTCTCTAACCTCTAAGCTGCTGCAACACTCCATGTATCTCACACTATTGCACACCTCTTTGTGCCATCTTGCACTGGTGCAACACTCCTGTGGCTCTCGCATTGTTGCAGCCTGCTAGCTCTGCACTGCCTTGGGATTCCTACACTGTAGCTCTCTTTGCTGCTCCATCCGCATCTGTCTCTACCCACTCAGCCTGTCCTACTACTCCTCATTGGGGCTCCTGTAGCAAGGTCTAATCAAAGAGGTTGGGTACCTCAATGATCCTGCCCCTATTCCAACCTTCTTGGGACTATCACTCCACATCGCCCCACCTCTGACCTGGAGGTATGGATGCATGTGATCCATCTGCCCACCTGGCTCAAAATTCCCCCCTACTAGAGGTTTCTGCATGAGTAGATGTATCTACTCGATCTCCTCTCAACTTCTTTAGTTGGGGCTACTCCACAACCTCTTGAAGCTGCTTCACCACTTGTGGCTCCTTCACAATTGTCTGAGACTTCTCCTATGGTTGCATGCTGAGAGGTAATGTACTCTCCCTCTAAACCACCAAGTCTCCATCAGTTTCCTTGCTCCTCAAGGCTTTGCATGCATCTTGAACCTCAAGAGCATATAGGTTCTTGACTCGTGCCAATCTGCTTCACCTGTCTCGTGGTGATGTGTCGAAGGAAAACCTTTCCCTTACTGAAGACTACATCATAGCCCTTGTCTTCCAGCATGGCGATCGGCACCAAATTTTTCTTTAGTCCTGGTACATACTTGACATCGGTCAAGGTAATGCAAGCTCCATGCTCCCTCTAAAAAACAACCACGCCTACACCTGAGACACTATACTTTTCATCATTACCCATCACTATGAGTATCTGGAGATCTTTCTCCTCCAAGGTACTGAACAAACTCTTGTCGCCGGTCATGTGGAAAGAAGCTCCACTATCAAGAAACCAACCACTTCCCACCATGCATGGGAAAAGTGTGAAATCCAACTCGAATTGTGAGGCCAGTGCCTCAACTTCTGATCCTTCCATAGATCCCTTATTAGATTTCCTTTGTGGACAATTTGTAGCAAAATGGCCCACCTCATGACAATGAAAGCATCGCACTTTCGATTTGTCAAACTTCTTCCCACCATGGGAAGAACCGGATTTGGGATGGGATGCCTTCCCTTTCCTTTCCTCACCTTACTCCCTAAGGCTAGATTTTCCTCATCATCTTGCTTCGATGAGGATCCATCTCTGGTGCTTCTTCTTATTTCCTCCTACATCAGATTTGACCAATGTCGTTCCCAATCTGGCAGTTTTTCTCTTCCATTAACTGAGTCTTGGTAGCTATGCCAACTCTTAAGAAGACCGAGGAGTGCAAGACTCACCATGTCATCATCAACGGTCATGATCCCTACACTTCCAAGCTCATCCCTGTAGGTGGTGAGCTTGTTCAGATATGTAGAGATCGTGTCGCCCTTTTCACACTTGATCTTACGAATCTTGTCTTTCAGTGCCAACTTCCTCTGATTGTTGTTGTTCTGATATAGATCTTTCAATGTTTTCCACATCAAAAATGGTGTCTCCTTTCCATGGAGGCTTGAGACAATGTGGTCTGAAATTCCCTCCAAGAGGATTCTCCTTGCTCTAGCCACACATTTCTTCCATTTCGCCAGTTGAGTAGCATCAATCGGCTTGGGGACTTCTTGATCAATGAAGTGTTGGAAATAATACTGAGAGGGGGGGGGGTGAATCAGTATTATCAAGTCAAATATTCCTCTTCTTAAAACAAATGATATACACAATTTCAGTTAGTTAAACCCGCGTATATACGCAACTATTTAGAAGGAAAACCACGTATACAAAGCAAACTTTTAATTTACTTTATCTTTCTGATGATGATGGTTAATCTGTGTTGCAAAATCAAATAACCAGTAACCAGAGACAGTAAAATAGAGCAGAAAGACAATCACACACAAGAACACAAGATATAAGGTGGAAACCCAATGTGGGTGAAAACCACCTGCTGCAATTC
>APFE031102116.1:71727-82117 GCA_000404065.3 Pinus taeda
CTTCCAATATACGAAGTTTGTCCCATCAAAAATCAGTGGCCTGATTGATGCTTCCCTCTTGTAGTTGCTCATGATTAAAGATCTTCCTTCAAGCGATCAAGCTTCTTCTGAAGGACGTGCTCTGATACCAATTTGTGGAAATAATACTAAGAGGGGGGGTGAATCAGTATTATCAAGTCAAATATTTCTTTTCCAAAAGAAATGATATATGCTACTTCAGTTAGTTAAACACGCGTATATACGCATCTATGCAGAAGGAAAACCGTGTATACAAGGCAAGCTTTTAATTTACTTTATCTTTCTGATGATGATTGTTAATATGTGTTGCAAAAAAAAATAGCCAGTAACCAGAGACAGTAAAACAGAACAGAAGGACAATCATGCACAAGAACACAAGATATAAGGTGGAAACCCAATGTGGGTAAAAACCACCTGCTGCAATTCGTCTCTATCTTATTTTAAATTAGAAACTTCTTTTACAATGTATTGGTGCAGTCCTTTACCAGTATGCAGGTTGCAACCTGCAGAGAGCTACAACCCTCTCTCGTTCTCCAGCTTCTCCTGGAAGGGAGCTACAACCCCCTTTAGTTCTTGCACTAGCCAAGATACTAGTACGTAGGTGTTGGCCTACAGAAGGCTACAACCTTCTCTTCCAGGGACCACGTTTCATAAATTTTCAGACTGGATCCATAAACATCAATCAATCATCAAGAATCAACCAATCTCCTTTCCACCAATTAGATCTGAATCAAGTAGATACTTCTCTAACAGCTGTACCCAAAACACAGTACCAGAAACCACACACCAAACATTGAACCCAGAACACATAAGCAATAAACAGAAGCATCTAGATCACAACTTAAAGCATATACGCTATTTCAATAACCTGCAACATGCGTTCGTACGCTTCTGTGTTTGGAACAAACTGCGTATACGTTGTTTTAATTCACTGAACCAGCGTGTATACGCGCCTTCGCTTCACTGAACCTACGTACAGATCTATAAAGAATAATTTGCTCTTCTAGATATTCAAAAACACTAATTAACCTAGATTATCAGTGTTATAGATCAAGCAAGCGCCACATAAAACAAACCAAAATCATATATAAAGATACTATCATTCAAGATTAAAGATTATGACCCATCAATAGAACTTATCCTTCTTCTTTGCTCTAAGGTTCCTCCTTTATCCAGATCTAGATCTGCACCATAACCCAATTACCAGCATTCAGATCTCCCACTTTTCAGATATTCAATAATTCTGATTCACATTTGCCACATGATCTCCTTCCTCTTTTATAGACTTAGGCCTTCCATAATACCATGGTCCAAAACCATAACATTTCAATACCATGAACCCAAAACTAGGGATCAGTACATCTGACGAGACACCATGGTCCAAAACCATAGGTTCAAATCCCAAGGACTAACTACCATGGACCAAGAGTAAGTTCCCCAACATATACGCGCTTTTGTAACGTATAACACGCGTGTATACGCGTCTTCGTCTAGATGAACCTGCGTCTATGCCTTTTTCTTCTTTCTAAGTGCCTGAACTGAGATTTGTCATCAAGGTGAGTTGCCATCAAGGACAACACCAGAGCCATAGCATCAAACCTATGCCATAATGCCAACATGAAGTCCTTTAGACCGTTATCCTCTAATACTGCCTCCATGCGATCCTTCTAGGCTATATAATTCAAGTTGCCATCAAGGGCATACTGGAGTCTTAAACCACTGAACGCCATTGGTGAAATTGAGATGTGATAAGAACTCGATTTCTATATTTAGGAACCACAAACTTCAAACTTCTCCTCCTTGTATATTGTTCTTCTCCTTGATCACCTTTTCTCTGATACCACTTAGAAATTCCCACTGTAGATCAATAGATTATATAATAGACTAAAGCAAAATACAAGATATACTTCTACAACACTTTGCGGAAGCTTAATCGAATTGAGCAAGATCAAGAGAACACATATATCTGAGAATGAGAAATCAATCACACATAACACAGAAGAAATAACCCGGGGAAAGCCTTAGCCTAAAACCCCAATCTCTGTATTATCATACAAGTGGAAATCTTGTTCAAGTTACAAAAAGAATCAGCTCTCAAGCTATCCTGCTCTCTCTGTGGTTTTGATTGTTGTTTCATCTCCTGAGTCTGACCCCAAATCCTTTTGAATAGCTGCAGTAGTCTTCTTCTTCTTGCCCTCGTACTTCTTGGGTTTCAGCTCCGGATGTAGAATCCAGTAGTATTCATCATCATGCCCATCCTTCTTACAGTGAGTTCATGAAGACTTCATCTTTTGTACAATATTGGCCTTCCTCTCTTTCCATTTCTGCTTTCTTTTCTCCTTATTCTTGCTTGCAGTGGGTTTTGATGATCCCCCAACTTTTGGGTTCACATTCTTTCCTCTAGCCTCTAGATGTGTAGCTTGAATATATACCTCATCTATGCTAGTGGGATTAAACATGAGAATTGTGTGTCTTAAGTAGTTGTGTAGACCACCTATATACTTCAGCAGAGTTTCAGGTGAGTCTAAAGAAATTCCTAGAATTGAAGCTATTTTCCTAAATTCTTGAGTGTAACTTTGTACACTTTTCCCTTTCAATTGGAAAAGAGTTTGCCAACTCATCATGGCTTGCTGCATATAAGTTAGTGGATAGAATTTCCTTTTAATTACATAAACAAATCCACTCCAGACAGAAAGAATCTTACCATGCTTCTTCATGTCAGCTTGTGTCCTGCCTTCCCACCGTACCAAGGCAGTGCCTCCAAGGCATAGGCTGGCCAACTGAATCTTACTACTGTCTGAATCAATGCTCTGCACTCTGCAATAAACATCAATCTATCTAAACCAATTATCCAACTTCTTTGTGTTCAACTCTCCATCATATATTGGTAAAGAAAATTTAACATCTAATTTAATCAAAGATGTCTTCTTTTTATTTTCAGGGCTACTAGGAGGTGGGGAAGTTTTTCTTCTTTCCCTTTTCCTTTAGAGAAGTCATGGAGGAAAGATTCTTCTTCTCCTTTATCTTGTTTGGATTTTGATGAATCTTCCTCTCTTCCTTTCTTAAATTCTCTATACATTTCCTCTACCATGGCTCTCATGGTCATGAAACTATCCATGAACTGAGGGTCTAATTCCAAGGGAGTTTCTTCTGACATTTTCCTCTTAGGATAGACCCTTCCAATTTCAGGATTAGTTTCACCCAACTCTCCTTCTCCTACTTTAAGCTTTGATCTAGTTAGCATTCAACAATAAAATCTAGCACAAGCTTGTCTAACCTTAGTAAACTTGAGTTCTGATACCACTTGATCTGGAATTTATCCGGGACAAAAAATTAAAGGTATTACAGAATCATGTGCATGGATTTGCCTATGTTATTTTATACAACGGATCGATAAGATTGCGAAATACACAGAAACTGAAGTAGTTTAGAGAAAACATAACAGGCAAACATGTAAACACAACGAGTTTAATGGGAGTTCACCCAATACTCTTGGGCTACGTCTCCTGGTCTAGCCTTCATTGGTGGCCTCTCTATTATGCTTTCAAAGCATAGTTTCTTTACAACAGTGAGCTCAATTTGAGTCTCACTCAATAGATATGAATCAGTAGGATTTGAGTACACAGACTCTCCTTACTAGTACTTGACCTCTACTAGTCACAGTAGTATGAGCCCAATCTGAAACTCATACATGACAGGCCTATGCGATGGAGCTCGCTTGAACCTCTCAAGCTTTCTCTGGAGTGCACACACTCTCTGACTCTCTCTGGCTCTGTCTAGCTCGATGTTGCCCTTAGGTCAACTGGGCTTCTTCTCTCTACTCTTAACTAACTCTCTTTCCTGCTTTTCTGCTTCTATGTCTCTGTTAGTTCGTGGCTTTAAAGCTAGCCTGCTTTCTGTCAGTTCATTTATGCTTCCCAGTGTTTCATTTTTCCTTCATCTGCCCATTCAAACTCCCCTGTTCTACGTCGTCATCACTGTGTAACGCTTCATAGGGATTTGGCCACCTGTTTCATAACGAACTGAGTGTCAGTTCTCTTGAAATTGTTTGAACAGTCGTTACTTCTATTTTCTCCAAGATTGCCCATGAAATAAGAATCTTTTTCCAACTCATCGTCCATGTCGGACTTCAAATCCCATGTAATATTGCTTTACAACCTGTCAAATCCGGTCATTTATCGGGACGCGCCTCCACCGTCGATCTGGGCCCCCAGATCTGATGCAGGAGCATTAGCTTGGGAAAATACCTTGTATTTTTATTAAACCTGGGGGTCTCATGTTTTTGAGAAATTGTTAATTTTATGTAAATATTTATGAGATTTTGTGAGGATTTGTGATGTTTCCAAATCATTGGAAAACAAGAGAGAAATTAGCCTTGAATTAATTATGAGCCTAAGAATAGATTTAGTTTCAAGAGTTTAGGGATGAGAATCTATCATTTAGGGATATTGAGAGATTTAAGGATTTGTTGAGATACTAAAGGGATTTAGCATTTAATTTAATTATTTTTTTCAAATTGTATAAACAGAAGAAGTTTTTGAAAAAAAAGGGAGAATAGGAGTGAAGGATTGAGTGTGAGAAGTTCTTCTTGGAAGCCTTCGGGCAGTTGTAAAAGGGCCATGGATTTGCATATCTGGCCATGAAGGAAACTCTGTGTGAATGTTTGTCTTATTGTAAATATGAATCAGTTGATTTCGGTTTGTATGGATGGTTATGTTTTCTGAATGAAACTCTGAACGTCTGCGTTTGTATGAATGCGCATTTGCTGTGTAATAATGATGAATCGACTTTCTTTTTCATTTAATGTATAGTCAAGCTTGATTCTAGATGGCGCACCTATATGCAGTCATCGCAGGATTAATTATGGTTGTGCACATATATAAAGTCACACATTGTTGAATCTGCGTATATATATTCAGTTATAAATTGTTGAATGGCACAGCGTGGTGGTTTCCTTTTCAGTTGATGTATAGACAGGACTGAGATCGTATATTCACTTGCGGACTGTAATGAGGGCGTATCCATTTATATTCATAAGTGTTAGCGCAGGGAATGCGTGAGTGTTGGTTCACAGAACTATGGAACCGTGCAAGTATGAGGACCTGATGTTCGATTTAAACCACAGCCAGTGTCGAAGACCTGTGCAGATTGGTCTAGTGCGAGGGATAGGCTCGGCGTGGCACCTTTTTTTTTTTTCTTTCATTCAATTAAGCTTGGCGCGATCTGGGTGTGAAATATGAGTCTGAGCTCCGAGCTGCGTAAGGGCCAAGTTGGCATCGACGGGCTGGTGGATTGCTGCAAGTTCGTTGAATGCATCAGATCGGGGAGATCTAAGATCAATTGGATCTGTGTGTAGTTATTAATCAACTGTTGTGAGGAGCTCGTATTGAGGGATCAGCGTGGGTTAGGAGCGGCTATACTTCAATATTGTTGGAATGCTATGTGGCAATTGACCCTTGAAGAGTTGCGACCCGTGTACATGGTAGCACCACCGCCATCTCCAATCAAGATGAGATCGAAACCATATTTATTGTTGATAAAGGGCGCACTTGATAGCAGTTAATAGCAGAGGATGCTCGGCGGTATTGATGTGGCTCGGCACATGAATGGCGAAACTGATGTTAGCGCCGAGAGAAAACAGTTATGCACGTTCGGCATATGTAGATTTAATGTGATTTTACCTCGTGGACATATCTTCTGGTTATGGCGAGAAGCATAGTAATTTTTAAGCGACTGTTGTATCGTTTAGAGGTATGGAATGCCGCTTAACAAACGTTCTGGTCCGAACAGATGTATAGTGGCCAAAGGGTGAGCTCTTTATTTGAGAGCGAGCTATTATTAACCATGATATAGGTATCACTGAACCGGCGTTTCAAAGGCTTGTATGCGGTTTTTAAAACCTGTGGATGGGCAAGGGTTGTATGTGTGTTGTAGCAGAGGTGGAATTGCGACTTACACCTGTGCATCATCGACTTTAAAATTGCAGTCGATGGAGGTATATATGGTTGTGAGATCCGATATATAAAACGCTGCGTGGTTGATTACCGGTAGGGCGACATGGGGAAAGACGGTTCTATAAACCTAGTATGCCAGTGCTTGATTATAAGACGTGACTGTTGTATATACATAGCCGCGTTTGCATAAGGAGGAGGCGTAGTAATCATAGGCATAGAACTGTATATGGTTTCAGTGAGGGCGCTATATGATGTAGCATATACCTCTATTATGCGGTGAATCCGCCTAGCATAAGAATGGAAGAACGGTGTATTGTTAGGCCGCATGTGGATCGTTATTCTTTTAATATAAAATAAATATGTGACTTCTTTTTGAATGAGTGATCTAGAGAGGCCGGCGGCCATGTAAAATTAGATCTACAATCTGGTGTTATTTTGCACTTGAATTCTGGTGGAAGGAGAACAGTAGGGCGCATTCTTAAATCGCGCGGAAATCCATTTTAAAGAACGCTGGTATTTTGTGTCTCGTTGTTTTGAAATCAGTTTAACTATAAAGAATCATTGATAGAAAATTGGTTGGATAGAGGTGCATGTTTTAAAGATCCTGGAAGAGCGGCCTGGAGTGTCTAGCTGGGTCATCAAGATCCTACAGTCGTCGTTCATATCAGGCGAGTAAGTAGCATGACGTTTACCCATCTGATGTGAGTGGTTTTCTCTCTCTTCCACTACACGCGTGTCAATCAGTTTGTGGCATTGGGCGGGACTTGGCCAAAACTGCTTACCTCCTCGACGCCTTCCGATATCCTACCGGTTTTGTGGAATCCATGGAACCAAATTTATTACTTTTCCGTATTTCATAGCCTTTTTGGGTCTGGGCACTTCGGAGCTTTCCTTCACCGAGGGGGACACCCTACGATATGCAACTAGCACTTTATTGTGTATTAAAAACCACCCCCGTTTCTTGAATTAGCCTCTGGTTTTTCCAATTTGCGCCAGTGCACGTTACCATGGGCCAACGGTCTACGTGCTTGACTGAGGGTCCTCGTTGCTCCGTGCTGATCACAATTACAACTGTCACAAGGATTCCTTCTGATAGCTTGATCTTTCTAAGACTTGAATCTGTTTTGGCATAATTTGAACGAGTTTATGAAAACTTAGAGAGTGTTTAAGATCCAATTCGAATCAGCAGTTGTTGTGCTTGGTCCATAATGGGTGTTTGTGGCTGGAGGAGCCGATACCCATCACCGATATGTTGATTCACCGCATAACGCGCCTGTCGTATATAGGCGAAATCTAGCTATGATCTTTTGTGGTAAGGGTGGAAAGCTGGCGCTCGCAAAATCAATGAAAGAAAAGTTCAAGCTGCTAAAGAATCCACATAGTTACACTATCTCCAGCATTTGTGACCCCACTGTGAAGGTGGAAACACAAATCCTTGCAGGGTAGGTGATGCGGAAGTGCGTCGTTGATGAGGTACCAGCACCTGTCGTCGCACTCACACAACAGTGCGCAGAAGGAGTCCAATTTAACTGGTTAGACTACCTTCGCGGAGAGTTCCTGGTGAACTGCCATGAAGCGCAAGAGAAAAGAAAGATGTTCCACTACATGTGGCTCTTACTGTCGATTGTGCTCATAGCTTGGGAGCTTCCAGAGGAGAGACAATTTCCCTCAGTTGCGCCAGACCTACCTGAAGTAGCGAAGTACGCTTCATTGTGGGAAACCAAGGACGCAGAGTGCGTTCGAGACATCAAGATCTTCTAGATCTTGATGGAAATGAATATCAGGATGGCTATCAATGGCAAGTCGTGATTGTCTCCCATGGTATATGCTAACCTACATAGCTATGTCGAGTTTAAGGCTGATTTCCATCGGATTTCGATCAGGGCGCAGAAGGACCCCACACAGAAGTGGTATGATTTGTCGTACCTAGCCACAAATGATGCCATTGATGCGGTGTTGGATAAATGGGAGGCAGAGTGGTGCACCTTGATGGACTTGGCAGTGGGTGGAAGCAAGTCCGTCGCACAAAAGAAGAAGAAAGAGGCCAAGCTGAAGGTCGCGCAGAGAGGGACTCTTACAAAGGCGCGTGATCTTCTCCACCTGAGACTGAAGAAGAGGACACAGAGAAGCATGGTGCGAACCCTCAGGAGACGTCTGCCCACATTAAACGCCTGAGAGAGCTGGAAAAGGGAGGGTCCAGAAAGAAATCCAAGGCGACTAAGACCTCGTTGGACCCTATCACACTAACGGAGGGAGACTTATATGACATTAGCGACACAGTCAGAGATGTCACCGCAGAGGCCTTGCAGTAATTCGAGAAGCAGCAAGAGATCAATCTAGGGGCCATCCAAAGTGGGCTGTAGGAGTTGCAAACTCGTGTGACACAAGCTGGTTCATTTTCCACCAGCTTAGCTATTGGCACATCAGAGGCTGATGATATGTTGCACACGAAGGCTTCTACTGCGATAGTGCTGCCAGATGGACCACTGACCATGGAAAATGAGGCTAACAAGCCCACTATCAATGCTTTGAAGGGAATGGGACTAAACTTGGTAGTGCTTTTGCACAAAGCACTCCACCTCTTGCAAGATGGAGTAATTTCAGAGTTGAGGGCCCATGAGCATCGCGCTCTCTAGGTGATCAGTGAACAGAAGATAAACAATGATCAGATGGCCCTGCAAAGGAATGCTACCATCGCCGCTAAGGCCGAGGTGACCAGCCAGAGCAAGAGGATCATACAGGTCATTGAGGAGGCATGCAGAATGGTCCCAGAGTTGGCCATTCCGAAGGAGGAGCCAGTTGAGGTCCGCATCTGCAAATTGGCCACAAGAGTGCACAACACTCGAACATAGATGGTGCGGGTTCAGTTGAAGTTGAACCTATAGATTACAGAGCTCTAGTTGAGGGCCCAACCTTCAACACCGCCAGAGGTAAAGGAACAACGAGCAGCCACTGTCACTGAAGAAGTTGCGGCAGTAGAGAGTGTAGTAGTGGACTGCACACAGTTGTTCGAACAATCATTTGAGGTCCTGGCCAGCTTGTAGGAGGACCCAAACATCCAGAGACTAGAAATGGAAGTGCATGAACTCCAACAGTGTTATGATGAAGTTAAGGGCATAGTGCAAACAATCACGCTAACACAGAGGTTAGCCAAGCTACAGGAAGCCAAGTAGCTGAAGGAACGGGTGGACTCAACGTTGCACAAGGAATCAATGTTGAAGGCGTGACTCAAGCCCTAGCTAAAGGAAGCTTACACAGTCATAGGAAACATTGAAGGCAAGCTTATGACTTTATAAGTGAAACAACAACAACTTCAGGCTAACAACACAGGGGCAATAACTGAGAAAACAGTCGAAAATGTGAAGCAGGCAGTAGCTCAGTGCATAGCCGAAGTTGCAGTCATCGGGGTCAAGTTGGACGAGCTTAATGCAAAGATCTCCACACTTGCCGAGTGACTCAAGGGCGAGTCATGATGTTTGTGTTGGGGGCCTGTTAGCTCTGCTATAGGTTGTTAATGTTCGAGGAGCATAAGTGAGCTTGGTCCTTGGTTCTACTCAAAGAAGGCCTACACCAGATATCCTCTCCCTTCTCCATTCCTCGCCCTTTCCCTTCTGTATCTCCTTTTCTTCTGTTTAAAATCACATAAAACGATTTTCTTAAGCCCTTAGGCATTAAAACCCTGAGACCCATATAACCGCGCGCCTTTGCAAAAAGTGTTATCCGTCGTTTCCCTGTCACATTAGTCGAAAACCCGTGCGATTAAATCCGCACCGTCTGATCATCTACCGCGCAATCCAACGACATTCGCTCCTCCTGCTCCCGCAAACCACCTGCGCATTAACTCACGATAAAAGCGGTTTTCATCACGTCCCGTCCGCCACGCGTCACCCGATGATTGTGATCGCGAGCCTGCTTACGATTACCGCTCACCCACCAAAAGCGGCGCGATAAATACCTCCCGCCGCCAAAACCGCTTTCCTCGCTCGTTAACTCCCTGTGCATATCCTCCACCCGATGACCATTAGATCTGTCTGCCCGAGATCCAACGGCTCACAATCATCTTCCACCTCACCTCCTGGTACTCCTTGCCAAGCATTATCCGTTGTTCATCTGTGAACCAACGACCGATGTCTCTCCTCCGCCCTGCTCGTACATCTGCCATGCAGTCCACTCACCCTGATCACACCATGCACCCAAAGGACTAAGGTGACCATCTACCTATACCCAGTGTATTTCCTCCTCAACCACCACATTCAACAAACAGAGTGGCCGAGAAGAAAAAGGATTTGCCTCGAGCAAATCAGTGCATTTAACAGTTATGGAACTTATTCCATACAACACTCCACCTACTCGAGAAGGACAACAAAGCATCCCAGAAGATCAAATTCGTCCCCTGAAGTAGGCAGATTGCACCAGAG
>APFE031102123.1:0-18106 GCA_000404065.3 Pinus taeda
ACTATTAAACCAATAACTTTCTCTTTTCTGATCCTCCAGATCACACTAAGTGCAAGAGGAGAGCATACTTTGAGAGGTTATAAATTTTCCTTCCTTGAAATTTTCTTCTTTTTTTTTTAGAAATTGGCTACCTAATTTCACTTCCCCGGCAACAGTGCCAAAATGTTTGGTCAATTTAGTGTGATCTAAATTGCTATTTAAAATGTCAATCCGGGGTTCGTAAACTGACGAAGTGAAGTGTACTATATGTATTAGATAACCATTTCCTTAGTCTTTTGTCGTTTTTCAGTTTTTCAGTTTGTTTTCGGATTTATCTTTCCCTAATGTGTGTTGGCGAGGATGAAAGTGAAGTATGGAGTATGGATGGTGATGGTTTCTACAGTGATTTTCTCAAACTTGAAAGTGCTAAAAAAGAAAGCTTTAAAACAACTAAACTGAAATCAATTCTTAAGAGGAAATAAATGTATCGAACAGTGAATTAATGACAATGGCCCAGTATCGTTGCTGCTGAATGAAAAGAAAGTAAAAACTAAAAGCAAAACAACTAATTCACACTACTTAAACTCTTCAGATCCTTTACCCTTCAGCTCAATCTACCTTGTGGGAAGCAATCATGAACAAGTCAAGCAATATGATATCTAAATGGCAAGAAATTAAATTGCATAAAAGAAACTAGTCACACTACTTGAACTCTTCTGGTCCTTTACCCTTCAGCTCAATCTACCTTGTGGGATGTAACCATGAATAAGTTTAAGCAATATGATAACTAAATCACACTACAGTTAGTAATATTCTGATTTCTTGCTAATAGAGTCACTTGACTATAGAAAGAAACCATAAACTGGTGACCAGTATGATATCTAAATAACAGAAAAATAAATAAACAAATCACAACTTGGAAAGGACAGTGCTGAAATTAAACTTCAGAAAATGAAAGTTAGCAGGAAGGACAAGATGATCTCATATGCCAATAGTTATCAAAAAGATGAAAATTTACCCGGGCTGCCTAAGAAAACCTGCAGAAAAGCACTGATCAGTTGACAGCTATAAGAAAACAGAGGTGAAAATATAGACAACAGTGAGTTAAGAAACATCAAACAATATGTTATGTACAAGCTAATGATTATAAAAACAAAAACATAATAAAATTAAATGGAAACTTTACAAGGCTTCAACGCGCAAGGCTTCAGCCAGTCAACAAGTAGTCACACGAATAAGCTCAGAAAAGTCTTCTCATATATTTAAAATAGCAACATATAAAAACAGTGGGGTGATAACTAGCAGTTCGTAATTCACATATGCAAACAGTTCAGAATTCACATATCCCAAAAAGCTTTCTACAGCATTCATCGACGCGTTATTTATAATCCCAAAACGCTAAATCTAATTAACAAACTCCTACGCTATTAATTGTGTTGCTAAAGACACGTAGATCCCTTCAGCCGAGATCTAGTGTAACTGTCATCATGTCTATTAAATCTCCGGAGTGGTAGCTGTTGGATTAAGGTTACGGGAATGATCTCCAGGAGTGTTGGTGTCTTCGCGAGCTGAGGACTGTGCCACGTAACATTCAAGTGCTCAAAATAGAGACGTGCCACCGCTGAACTCTTTGGTTGGCCTTGTCTTTGACCTTCGTTGGCCGTTACCTTCCATGGATGATTTGGCTGATTTGAAGGGACACGTTCCATGTATCCGTCACCTGGAGCTTTCCCATGTAGCTCGTTTCTTCATAGGACACCTGTAGCACAGCTTTTAACAAAATAGTTGTGGAATCTTGTGCTGGCTGCGGAAACCTGTGCTGGCTGCGGAAACTGACAAGTTTCCGCAGCTGCATGAACAAAAAACTAAACCAAACAACAGTCATAAGCATAGTCAGAAAACCATATAAAAAATTCTTTTTAGACTATAATGCAATGATTTAACAACTGGGTGGATGAAGTAAGTGGAAAGAGAAGGCTGAGAGGGTGTATAGGGAGGTGCAGGTTTGAGGCTCAATAAAAGGTTGGTCACCCTCTAGAATTGCGCAATTTCTTAGGGGAGCTACTCAGCCTACAGTTGAACCAAGTCCGGGTGAACAGCCTATGAGGGGGATGCATCAAGCTTTGATCCACAGGTTGTCTTGGTGCAAGAAAACACTGAAGCTTGTGTACTTGACAAAGCAAGACAAGGCGCTCTGAAAGGTTGGTTGGGAGGATCCAAAATGAAGCTAAGGCAAAATTTTGGAGGGTGGTTGTAGCCGCTACAACAAGCACATCCGATGCTACCAGAAATCAACACTCCCTCTTAGCAAGGAATGTGCTCTAGAAATGTAACCTACTGAAGCATAACTTTGTTCTATAACATCTCCCTCTCTGCTGTTGATGTCTGACACGACGTCCACCAACCACTATGCAAATGTTGCATTTGTATTGCTGTTGACCCTGCCACTCTCAACACTACATCCGTACTGCAACTCCCTCTGAATTTTTGCATCTGTGTTGCTTCTGGCACTGCTAACTGCCCCTGCACTGCAAATTGTTGTTGCTACTGCATCAGCAACAGAAAAACATCCCAAATTACTGAACTTATTGTGTTCAATATGATACCATGTGAATGTTGGACCCTGACTGCTGCAAGTCTCTGCGTTGACCCTCTGAATCTTTTCCGCTGTTGCTGACCTCTGCTCTGTGTCATCTACACTGCTACCAACTCTACTCTGCGTTGTTCAATCTCTGGTGCTCCTAGCCACTGAATTGTCACTCCGACACTCCTCAACATCATCCGAGACCAATCCTTCCTACTACTTCTGATCTGGGCTCCCATAGCAATGAATTTATCCGCGAGGTGGGCTCCTAAAGGATCCTGCCCATCTGTAGCTCTTTCGAACTACAGCTCCAAATCAGCCCACCTCCCTCCTGGAGGTATCTCCGCTGTCATGACGAACTCCTCCTCCTTGATCTTCGCAAGCACAACCTTCGAATCATGCTTCTCATCTTTGTCCTTCTTCCTGAGAGGACACTGAGCTACGTAGTGACCCATCTCACTACACATGAAGCACTTTAACTTCGAGATGTCCTTCTTATGTCTCCGTTGCTCCTGCTTTCCCTTCAATGCAAGGGTTTCATTATCCTCCTCCTCCTTGGGCTTCGACCCACTGTTGTTGCTTCTGTCAAGCTTACACTTGACGAAGTCTCTCCTCATCTCCTCTTGCTTGAGAGTTGCCCACATCTCATCCCAATTCAGCAAAGTTGCCCTTTTGAGGATACACTAGACAAAGACTTGCCACTCATTTGACATAGAATTGAGGGCCAGTCTAACCAACTCAGAATCTTGAGGTGTAGACCCCACAGCTGATAACTCATCTCGGGTCTCCTGAAGCTTCGTGAGGAATGGATCCACACGCTCTCTCTTTTGCATCTGAGCAGATCTCAGTTTCTTCTCAAGGTACATCTTCCGCTACTCGGAAGATCCCTGATATAGCATAGACAACACATCCCACATCTACTTAGCAGTCCCTCTGTTAGCGATGTGACAGACAATATAATCCTTCACTCCGTCGAGGATCATATGCTTTGCCTTTGCCATTTCTACCTTGTATTTCTTCAACAGATCTGCGTCTACAAGCCCAGCCACCACGTTGTCGACATATGTCTTGAGAGCATGCTCATCTAGAAGGAATGACATTCTCGCCTTCCAAATTATGTATTTGGATGCCCCGTCCAACCTGTCCTGATCTCTCAAACCACTGGTTGCCATTTCTACCACGAAAACTGTCAAACTGCTCCTCTCTGCTTCTTACTGCTGCTACTCAGCCGAGAAGAAAACAAACTTCTTGGCGGGAAGTCTTACTAAGGAAAAGTCCCCTCAAAGTGTTTCTCTTCTCTTTTGACGTCTTTCTGCCTAGCAAAACAGCCTGTAGAAAAATTGCGTCCCACCGGCTCTTCTTCACGGTGAGGCTTCAACGTTGCTGCTCCTACCACAGCAAGATTTCAATCTGGAAGCCCTTCTCTCTATCGACTCAATTAGAGAGAGATTGCCTCGAAATTCAACGCTCCAGCTAGGACTGCCCAAACCCCTCTGAGGATTCGAATTGCTTCCTCCTAAAGATTTTCCAACCTCTCTCTTCTGCTCAGCGGTAGGTTCTTTGGCACTATTCTTCTTGCTTCACCTACACGAGCTCAGATACCATTTGAAAATTCATCAAACCCGGGAATTCCTACTACAACACTGATGATATTTCTCCTACTTGTTAGATTTATATAACCAATTTATTTGCAGTTTCCTATGGAAAACATCGAAATACATACACTACAACCTACACCAATTAAATTATATGCCAAAACAATAACAAAACAATAGAGAAAGATACACACACATGACAGTTATTTTTGGAGAAATGTCGGGAAAACCAGTGCAAAAGCTCTAAAAGGTTTTATTATTATGCAGTAGTTTTCTGAATATAACTCTAGATGCCCTCTCGACAATCCAGTTACAGAGAAATAAATTGGCAGAATAAATTTGTGAGATTAACTCACTCTACCCAACAAGTTCTGGCTGATCCGACAGCTAAATTACGAGTTCCTCGGCTACTTCTGTGTTGCCCCTGCATGGACCCTGCATCAACTCAACTAGGTATCAATTTGCCTTCTGGAGCAGTTTCTAGCCCTCCTGACTCATAAATGTTAGCTCCCTCAGCAAATTCAAACTTCTGCTTAGAGACTGCGTTGCTTCTACGTGAGCCCTTCTGGTTCAATGTTGTAAGAAGCGGGGACGAAATAAGGACGCTTTTTGGAAGCGGGAACGCAAAAGCGTCATTTTCCAAAAATCTAGGAAGCGAAGCGTATATATATATATATTATATATATATAATATATATATATATATATATTATATATATATTTGCATTTATAGTCAAAACAAACATCCCAAATACCAAATTAGTTGTAGAAGACATGAAAACATGCATATTTTTGCATAAATCAAGATAGATATCGCATCCATGATTCCATTGTAGTTACTAGTATGTACATCAACCATCTATATTCTAGCAATTACAAACAAACATCAAATTTTTAAGCATATTATAAAACATAAAACATAGAGCATATTATGATTTATCTACCAAGTGAGCAATTGTCAACATTTGTCATGTCCAAAATTCAAATAATAATGTTTACAAAATATGTCACTTGGTCACCACCGAGACAAAAAGGGTTCAAATTCACAAGCCTACAAGTCTAATGATTAATCTATGACAAAAGTAGTAAATTGTGAATATATCTACTAATCTCTCCTCCTTCCACCACGAAGAGAATGTGGCAGTGGGCCTCCATGTGGTGGCAATGAAGAAGATGGTGCCTGTGGAAGTTGTGGCAGTGGCACTGAAACTAATGAAGATGAACCCCCTGCTGTTGGTGTTGAACCATGGAACCTAGGAACCAAGGGACCAGATGGGGGTGGCATCTCAACACGATCATCATCATCCTGGAATCGCTCAAAAAATTCATACAAAAAAAAGTTACTAGTTAACAAAAAAAATAAAAACATGAATTAGAGAAATGCTTTATAAGGAAAATTCATACCACAATGGACATACCTGGATAAGAGCATCCTCTAATTGCTCTAATCGCAACACTCCATCCTCCAAATTGGGCTCCTCTAGATTCTTGTCCCAAATCTTAAGGTCTTTATTAGTCTTTGCATCATCACAGTAATGGGACAACAATCGCAAGTTGTAATGAACATAAACCAAGCTCTCTGCCCGGTCTAAACTCAACTTGATCCTTTTAACACTGTTGATGAAAGAATAAGAGCTCCAACACCTCTCTGCAAAAGAAGTGTTTACCACCTATGATAGCACCCACAATGCAAAAGTCTATAGAAGTGGAGTAGCCCCTCCATGCATGTTCCACCACTCTAGAGAAGAAAAAGTCTCTTGATCTCTAATTGCATGCATGCTCCCAAATGGACCAGTGTTAAGTGTATAGTTGCTCAACTGTCTATGTACCATGGAAGCCTCCTCCTCATCAGGGATTAATTTACTCAATGCAATCATATATTTTTTGTGAACCTCTTGATCTTGGTGTGGTTTTCTCCTGCTTCACCCCCCAGGTGCTGGTGTTGAAAGCCATGATGGATGATAGTATTTAGGTGTAAAAACATTTTGCTAATGCATGCAATGGAACATTTAGCATTTCCCATCGGTTTTCCACCTCTGCACGAATTGTACAAGGTGATATCTCTAGGCTCAACAATGTCTTTAATCTTCCCCAACATGCTATCCATTTGCTCATACACCTCCCCAATTATTGGTCGATCTGAATCTCCAAACTTAATCATGTAATAAATTTGTTTGGTGAATTGCAAAACACATTTAACCTGTGACCAAAAGTACATGTCAAGAATAATGTCCTTGGCTGCATTAGCACCATCTCTATCAGTGTTAATTTCATCCCATGTTTTAGCACACACCATATTAGTTAAAGCTTGTCTCAACTTCACTAGCTGCCTAAAGGTGAGGTAATAATTGGCAAATCTTGTCTTTGCAAGTTTAAGCAACTGCAACTTGGAGTAAGTGCCATAGAAGTAGTTTACCCTTGTATGCCCTGTGATGAATTTAATGAGTTGCTTACTTCTCCTATAAAGCTCATTAATCCACCCACATTCTTTATGCTTCACAGTATCATGCATCAAAAGGTTCAATGTGTGAACCAAGCACCCAAACCAAAAGATGTTTGGATGAGAATGCTCAATAATTTTTCCTACTGCCTTATAATTTGCTGCATTATCTGTGATCACTTGAACCACAT
Source organism: Pinus taeda (assembly GCA_000404065.3). Taxonomy (NCBI): domain Eukaryota; kingdom Viridiplantae; phylum Streptophyta; class Pinopsida; order Pinales; family Pinaceae; genus Pinus; species Pinus taeda. The sequence goes on from APFE031102123.1 coordinate 6,789, forward strand.
TATTGGGACCAACATCTTTGATTGATTGCAATAGGAGATCTGCAATGTTTTGTGAAGCTGCACTGATGGAGGAGTCATGACATGTAATAAATACTACACCACTAGCAGAAACACCAAGAACATTTATGAAATGTTGGTTTCTAATATTTGTCCACCCATCTAGTACAATGGATACCCCACAATCTACCCACTCATTTGTAAAACGTGTCAAAGCTCTTTGAACTTTTGTTTTTTCTCTTTCCAATAACATTGTTGTAGCTTTCTCATAGTTCGGGGACTTGTATCCTTTTGGGGCTTCATTGATGGCCTTTACCATTTCATGCCAATAGGGAGAGCGAAGCACATTGAATGGTACACCGCAAGCACAAAGAAATCAGACTATTTTTCTATCCACATCATCCCTCCCAGCAACATTAAGGAAATCCCCTATTGTTCTTTTACCTCCAGAGCTTCCAAAAGTACCAGGAGGAGATGAGCTACCAAATCTAGAGGTTGTGCTTGATTCAGAATGAGTTTTTTGTTTCTTTCTTTTTTGTTATGCAGCCTCCTCTATTTGGATGTATTTTCTTCTTTGTTCAGATGAAATGTTTGGGCAAATTTGTATCCCCATAGTACCCTTTTTATCATCACTGTCCATCACCCCACAAAGAGGACTCGTCACACAGGTATATGAACCACTAAATGGTTTTTCTCCATGACAATCATGAGGGCACAAAAATTTGTAGCTTCCACCACCCTTTCCCCCTTCATGTTTGGTCACATAATTCCACAAGGGTGTTAATGCAGCTTTCCCCTCTAGTGTTTCAGATTCCCCTTCAGGTTCAACTTCATCCCCTTCCTCTTCAAACCCTTCCTTCTCATCATACATTGGGTCACTCATATTGGGACCATTCTCCTCTTGTGCTTCTTCCCTTCTATTCCTACTCCCCCTTGCCATCATTAAAACCAAAAGTAGAATGATAGCCAAAAGAACACCATCTTGGAATATGGATATAGGTGGTGGACAACCTGCAAGTAAATGAGGAAGTAGAAACAATGGAAAAGAGTAGGAGAAGGAGGAGAAAAATACAAAAAAAATGTCAAAAATATAAGGGACTTTGGGGTTTGCACTTACCTCTTTAGCTCTTGTAGATGAAGTCCTCCAAGCTCCTCCTCCTTCTCCTAGCTCCTCCTTCTTCACTCCTCCAAGCTCTCCTCTCTTCTCTTCTCTTCTCCTCTCCTCTCCTCTCTTCTCTTCTCTTCTCCAACTCTCATAAACTCAAAGTGAGTAAATGAAGGATGAATGGGGGCTTTAATCCCTTCATTCCTCACCCTAACCCAAGGTGGACCCACCCCCAACAAGCCAACTCACAAAAATTAAAATCAAAATTAAAAAAACAGTGATTTTTTGGCCGCACGGCGGAAAAATAGGAAGCACATACGAAATCGTACACGATCTGTACGATTCGCCCTCCGAAGCGCCATATGAAATGTGCTTCAGAAAAACTGAAACGCGCTTCGGACACACGCTTCCGAGATTTCCAAGAAGCGTGTTTATCAGTCCGAAACGCTTTTCGGTTTTTCCAAAGTGTGTTTCAAATGATGCTTCCCCCACGCATCCGTTCGGATCGTGTTTCGGGGTTTAGATCGAGGGGGGGGGCATTTCCTGCAACATTGTTCTGGCTTAGCGTCAACATCTGCGTGGGCCCTTCTGGCTCAGCATCAACCCCTTCTGGGTCCTGTGCTACCTCCTTCTGGTATCTCTCTGCCTCTCTGTTGCGTATCCTAGGCTCTGGAGAAGATACTCCAACCCAACTATCCCTACCCCTCACTGCACAAGCTCACTATCGATATTTTCCTGGCAGCTGCTCTACTTCAGAAAATCGAACTTCTGAATTCACTCTCTGTGTGTCTCCAAGTGACCCTCAAGCCTCCTTAAAGAATCTCCTCATTGACATTCAAAGGCCCAGATTAGAAGCTAATTAATGGCTAAGATCATTTCTGCTTGATCCTTGTCTTCTTCTAGAAGTTATACCCACCATTTATATTAATAACCTTTAATTATTTTATTTTCCTAAGTTTAGACTTAGGGTCCCATTAAAAATAACTAATTATTTTAATAAAACTGTTTCTAGGTGGAATTTCCCAAAACAATTTCTAGGTTCTTTGGAATACATGTCACCAAGCCTCCCTGCAAAATTTGAGACTTAGAGCACATCCAATGCTACCAGAAATCAATAGCACAGTGCAGAGTCAACATCAGCACAGATTCTTCAGTGACAGTGCAGAGGCTAGTAGCAATCAGGACTTGAAAGACAAATGCATCATACTGAAAACAATTGATTCATTTTGGATGCTTCTTAGTCGTAGTTATTGCAGTTGCAGCAACAACAGATGAGAGGGAGTTGTAGTGTAGATGCAAAGTTGGCAGCAGTTTAGCAATGTTAGCAGCATCAGAGTTGCGTAGTGATTGGTGGGCAGTAGCCAGACATCCGCAGTGTGATAGATGATGATACAGAGACAAGGTGTGTGACAGGGTATGCATCACTAGAACATAGTCCTCGCTAAGAGGGAGTGTTAGTTTTTGTAGCATCGTATGTGTTCTAGTCATGAAACTTGGCGGAGAGGCTAGAATACATGAGATCTCAATAAACCAAAAATTGTTTATGGAAATTCCAACTAAAGATGGCCTAATTAGATTTGTTGTCGCGCAGAATGACACGACAACGCTCAGACCGGGGGCTGTCACTCTGATCCCCGATCCCTCCGTTTAAGCCTGTCTCCCCTGGCTAAGGGGGGTAGACCTTGTGAGATGATGAAGACCAACTGTCGACCAGTTGGTTGGGAGACACAAGACACGAAAATATAAGCACCAGATGAATTTGATTAACTTAGCAGATCAGTGCCTTAAGAGATCGTTATCAAAACGATTACTTGTTAGATGATCACAAGACCAAAATGATATCCAACAACTGGAAACTTCAAATGAAAATAAACGCTTGAAACAACCACGAGAATTGTGAATTGTTAACCAGATGTCAATTTCGTGTCTCAGCATGAAAAATAATCATTGAAAACCATTGAATCTGGCAAAAATAAATTTCTGACAAAATTAAAAACAAAAATTAAGATTTAATCTTAAACCCTAAAAGAAAAAAATTTATCTGATTTTTTCACTTTATATTTTTATTGATTTTTTTTTATTTATTTAAAAAAAAAAAAAAAAAAATTCTAATTTAAATCTAAGAGAAAGAAACTATAAATCAAAATCAAAATTTAAAAATCTAACAACGACAAAGAAAAAGAAAAAAAAAAAAAAAAAAAAAAAAAAAAAAAAAAAAAAAGACCCTAATGACTTTTTATGAATTTTTTAAGTTTTAAATAAAATGAAAATTCTAAAAATAAATCTAAATTAAATACAAAATTCAAAAAATCAAAACTAAAATTAAACTAAATCTAAATCCTAACAACAACCCTAACCCTAACATTCCCTTTTTTTTTTTTAATTTTTATTGTTAAATATTTAAAATCAAAACTAAAACAAACTATTAAATATCCTAAACGTATGATACCCAACAAAACTAAACTTAAAGCCTAAGTGAAACAAAACGAAATGAACATATTAAAAACGTTTACAATGCATACATATTAAAAACTAAAAACTAAACCCTAAAGTCTAACATACCCGCAACCAAAACAAAAAAAATCGATTCTGAAGATCGAAGCCCTGACTCAACCCACGCACAAAACAGATATGACTGCGCTTACCTCTCCCTTCACGTGCGACCCTGAGCTGATCGGATTGATTTCTGATTTAACCCACGACTATCTTGCAGGTGGCGGAATGCTCTGGCGTTTTGGATGATTGCAGGGGCGTGGAGCAGCGCGTGGATAAGGGACGATGTTGTTGGAAGCATGCAGGCAATGCATAATTTTACCAATGCCCAGAAGAAAACTTGAAATGCCGCCCACGTTAAACTTTATGCCATTTTAAAAAAACCAAAAATCGAATTTTCTGCTTACTAGTGTCTTGCAGGGCGGCGGCTGCACAGGATTTTACCACGCAGAGACGCAGAACCTAAGAGATCTTTCCCAAAAAAAACGAATTGCTATGTTGATTTTCAAACCCGCAGGCCTGACGATTTTTGATGGCAGCGTGATGAATAAAACCACAAGGGATTGCGTGAGGGATGGAGAATGGCGGGGAGAGATGCGTTTTGCAGATATAGGTGCTTGGCAATGGCAGCAAATCTCAAAGGAGCTGATCGATGGGAGGTCGAAACAATCGTTGCGTGACAGATTTGCGTGAATATGCTGCAGATGGGACGCGGAGAAGTGATTTCGAAAGAAGTGGAGCAGGAGTGGAGATGGGGAAACACACAGACAGGTAGCGTAAGTGATTTTCAGCGTAGAGGTGATGGCTTTGGGTGCAATTTCCAGCAGAAAACAGTGCCTGATACCCACGATTTTGCTTGAATTTCTTAGGAAGACTTTGAGAGCCCTGCAGCCTGCAAATCTTACGAACAGAAGACCCAGGGACAATAAAAATTTTTTTTGAAACAAAACCCTAAAAACTGATCAAAAAAAACTTCAACATTTCAGCTCTATAAAGCCAGATTTTAACAGTTATTACCCAAAGTATTTTAGAAGGAAAAAAAAAAAAAAAAAAATTCAATTTACAAATAAAATACTTCAGAAAACTCTAGAGAAATAACACAAACGAAATGATTAACCCAGGGCCAAAATCAGCTGGGCTCTGCAAAGAAGGGCCTGTGGGAGTTGGCTGGTTCAGCCTAGAACTTCCCCAAACGCCCAGCAATATTCTTTAGTAAAGGTTCTTCTGCACAACTTAAGCAACCATCAGCATAGAGAGAATGAATGCTGCCAGATCTCAGAAAATAATGGAGGTACCTTCCATTATCTCAGAAACCCTAACAACCCTCAAACCCTAGTACATGAACAAGATACCTGTGCTCATCATACTCTAGAAAAAGCTATCATTAATGGCTGAAAAATGAAATATGCAGAAAATTTAACATCTCACAGCTCTTCCAGAGAGTAACACCAGCCAGATTTAGACCCCAAAGTCTTCTTTTATTAACCAGAAAAAGATTTACAAGAGAGCTTCTTCAGTCTTAGACTCACAGATCAGATGATCTCTAATGACCCCCTAAAACCCTATATAAAGGAAATGATCCCAACGGCTAGTTCGAGTGATCCATGTTGAAATGATCTCGACCATCAATGAGGATCAAGACAGCTCTTAATCTCATCCGTCGAATTAAAATATTATTATTTTATTATTTAAAAAAAAAAATTAGATTTTTTTTTTTTTTTTTTTTTTAATTATATAAATTAATTTAATTTTTTATATATCTATATATATTATATATATATATATATAATATATTATTTTACTTTTAATTTTTTTAATTATTTATTATTATTTTATTATTTTTATTCATTTTTTAATTTCTTAATTCCTTTTAAAATGGATCAACGAACTAAGCCTTTGGAAACATCACCTAGTACCTAGGACTTAGGACTCATGAGGGGATTTAAAACATTTTTCGACCCTCAGGACACATAACATCATGACTTTAACCATTTACATCCTAAGGGAGAAAAACCCCTTTAACATAGACCCTCACAAATCACCCAACTCTGCGACACAACTATAATCTAGCAGATCAACAAACTAGGATTCTCCTAAAATTCCAATGACAAAATCTATCCCGGCCTTGGGGTCAGGTTTGAAGGAAAACTCTGCCGATCCGTGGATCGGTGAGACGAAAAACCTTCCGGGACATAGATTATCATAAGAAAGTTAGGTCCACCTAGGCAATTTACAAACACGACTCATATCTGCTAGGATTATTTACAAAGAATACATGCAGACTGGGTTTACAATTAGATTGATCAAGCTGCTGATGACTGCTGGATGGCACGGACACGCTGATCAGGTGCTGCCCCTTTTTGCAAGGAAAAAAGGGGATGTACTGCATGGGTATTTGACCAGTAGAGGTCAACATCTGGCTCTACTTGGGGACACGTTGCTACTTGCAGGAATGTGAGAATCCAGAATCTGCATCCATACAACACAAAAATAAGTAGCGTCCATCCCAAAAATCATCATATACATTAACCATAGGAAAGATAAAAGCTCTTCATTTATTGACTAACTAATAACATGAAAGTAAATCTAATCCTACAGACAAAAATGAAACGCTGAAAAGACAAGGATCAGGGATAGAAATACAATACAGAAGATGCCCCATGGCATCAGATATCATCTCTGAAGAACAGCTTGAGCATTTGGCCGTCGCTGGTAGATCAACAAGTCGCCATCCAATCTGCTCAAGTGGAATGAATTTGGTCCAGCTATGTCTCGAAATGATGTAAGGCCCAAGCCAACAAACTGTCGAACTTCTTATGCTTTCCTGTTTCTCTTTTTGCAGGTCCCAAAGTAAAACCATATCCCAACCTGCAAGATCTAGATCAGAGCATTTATCCAAGTTTTTCTTCATATTAGATTGATTTTACATATGCCTCAAAAGCTGTTCCGACGAAGCTTCATCTAATTCCACAATCTGATCTATCCTATTCTGAACAACATCTTATTAGTGGAAAAATTTTGGAGAAGCTGATAAGCCGCAATTTTAGGTTGCACAGGTAAAGTAACGTCCAACCATAAAACTTAATTCAAAGGAGATTTACCAGTAGATTCTTCTTTTATAATTCTAATCTGCCCATAAAGCATTACTTGATTTTGCTGTCCCAGATTTCTTATTATCTCCTACTATCTTCTTGATTAATGGTTATTAAGATTGTTTACTTGATTCAGCCAAACCATTACCCTGAGGATAGTAATTTGACGAATGAGATAAGACAATGCCATACTTGAAACAAAAGGATGAAAACTCTAAAGAACTAAAAGCCCTGGCATTGTTCGTAGTGATCTTAGCAGGGACACCAAATCTAGTAATGATGTTATTCTCAATGAAATCCATAATCACCTTTTCCGTGGCATTCTTAGTAGGAATGGCTTCGACCCATTTAGTAAAATAATCCGTCGCAGTCAAAATCCATGAGTAGCCATTACTAGAATTTTCATGGAACTTCCCTATGAAGTCCAGACCCCAATGCTGAAAAGGCGCGTCTACAATGACAGGTTGTAGAGGAAGGGCAGCAAGCTTCTGCTTCCCAGTGAATAGTTGACAGGCTTGACACGCTCTAACAAACTTGTGCACATCAGAAAAAATCAAAGGCCAATAATAGCCAGCTCAGGATTTTGTGGGCGGTAGTTCTAGCGGCATAATGACCACCACAAAATCCTGAATGAAACTCGGAGATTAATCTTTTGGACTCAATATCGTCAACACACCTAAGCACTATGCCCTCAGCATTTTTCCATCCAAGGCCATCCTTCATAAGGCAGTACTTAGCGGCTTTTAGTCTAAGAGCCCTTCTCCTATGAGCGACTAAATGGTTAGGACATGTAAGATTGGTTAAGTAGTAAATTATGTCCTTATAATTCATGCTCTGCTAATCCTTTCAATTCTGGCGAAGATAGATCATTAAGGAAAAACAAACCAAGAGTCTTTTCATTACTTTCAGCTAACATTTGAGCTAAACCTTGGCCTTTGATGAGCTTGGTGGGTCTGATTTCCAAATCATACTCCTGTATCTTAGTGACCCACCTAGCACGAGTCCCTAAGCAATCGTTTGAGTTAATATATCTTTAACAGCAGAGTGTGGGACGAAAGCCATGATCTTAGAATAACCCACATAAGTTTTAAAATGCTTAAGAGACTTGACCAAGGCATAAGCCTACTTTTCCATAGTATTGTACTTCAATTCGGAGTTTTGAAGTGCTCTACTCATGAAAGCAATAGGCTGCTCATGACCATCTTTATTCTTTTGATGCAGGACACCGACAATGGTATCTTCAGAAGCGAAAGAAAAAATCATGAAATTCTTGGAGTAATCAGGGCTAACCAGGATGGGAGCTTTCGCAATGGCAGACTTGATTTCCTGGAAAGCCCTTTTGCCTTCTTCTTGCCATACAAATTTCGCATCTTTCTTCAGAAGATTTTGAATGGGCTTAGCTATTTCTGCGTAATTTGGGATGAATCTTCTAATAAAATTTATCTTTCCAAGGAAAGACTGAAGGGATTTAAGATTATGCGGGAGAGGAATCTTTTGAATTGCCTCAATTCTTTCGGGATCAATCTTGATTCCTTCCTTAGAAATGATATGACCGAGTAATTTCCCTTCTGTTACCCCAAAAACAGATTTAGCCAGATTCAAAGAAATTCCATATTCTCTACATCTGTCGAAAACCTGCCTAAGATGATCTATATGACTGATACCATCTTTAGAAAAAATAGTAAGATCATCTTGGTAAATTTCGATAATTTTCCCAATCAACCCTTTAAAAGCATAATCCATGGCCCTCTGGAAAGTGGCCCCAGCATTTGTTAACCCAAATGGCATCCTGATGTATTCAAAAGTACCCCATGGTGTTGTGAATGTGGTCTTGTGTCGATCTTCCCTTTTAACCCAAACCTGATTATATCCAAAAAATCCATCTGGTAGCGACATCATTCCAGACCCAGTTACTCTTTGCAACAAAGTTTCCATGTTTGGCAAAGGGTAATTATCCTTTTTGCAAGCCAGGTTAAGGTTTCTAAAGTCGACACAGAGTCTTATTGTACCGTTCTTTTTCCTAACAATCACCAAATTCAAACACCATGTCGAATGCCTAGTTTGAGCGATGATTCCTGCTGAAAGCATCTTTGCAAGCTCTTTTTGGACCAAGGGAGCTAATTTCGGATTAATTTGCCTGAGTTTCTGTCGAAAAGGCTTAGCATTTTCGTCCTTTAAGGGAATAGTATGCTCAATAACATCTTCCCTATAGCCCTTTAATTCATCATAGGAAAAAGCTAAAATATCTCTATATTCACGAAGTAAATTGCTTAACTTTCTCCTTTCCTCCAAACTAGTACCTTTACCAATTTTAATTACTTTCGGATTTTCAGAAGTACTAATGTTAATTTCGAGGTACTCGCCTGGGTCCATCTTGTTTTCTTCTCTAAGCTTTGTGGCATCATGCCGATCAAAATGTTGCTCTAAGGCAACCACATTTCTGGGAGTAGGATTTATGATATGTTCATGATTTAACGATCCATCCTCCTGAAAAATTATCCGAAAATCTTGAAACTCATCCAAACTATTGAGAAAACGGATGACTTGCTTTTCGTCGTTAAAAACTTGCCAATGTTCCGAGTTATCTGGGATAGATGGTCTAAACATTACTTCCATTTTAATTTTATCGTTAATTAACTCATCAGATAACTGGAAAGTTGTGGCAGCTACAGCAAGTTCATCTGCCAAACTATTTTGTTCACGAGGGATTGCTTCAAGGTCAAGGGCATCGAAATGCTCCATAGTGTCCCACACAGCGTTCCGATAATTCCTTAACCTTTGGTTTCTACATGTGAATTTGTTTTTAAGCTGCATGACAACCAGATCAGAATCCCCCTTTATGCTAAGCAATTTAACCCTTAAAGCCTTGGCCAATTCAAGGCCCAATAATATAGCTTCGTACTCAGCAACATTGTTGGTTGCTTCAAATTCTAAACGATAGGCAAACTTGAGAATATGACCAAGGGGAGATCTAAGCACTACTCCAGCACCTTTACCATGACTAGAGGACGCACCATCGAAGTACATATACCAAACTTTATCTTTAAGTCCTTAATTTATCATCGGGAGGCATTATGAAATTAGACATGATAGCATAGTTCCCGATGTCAGATTGTTCTCTAATTATTTCGTTATGAGGCTTCTTAGGATTTTCAACATGAAATTTCCTCTCGGGCTCTCTATTTAGCCTAACAAAACCATCACCGCTAGGAGATGGGATCATAGCATATGACCAATTCATCTGAATGCTTCCTCTTAGATCAGAGGCCCACTTCCTAGATAACAACATACCCCAAGCATGAGGTACATCAACGACAAAAATATCCATAACTACCATGATGTCAGGGTAAACTGAAAGATGAACTTGTAAATCCTTGATTAAACCGTGGACTTCGATTTTCTTAGAATCCATGGCGCATATATTATAGTAGGGTCTAGAAACTCTTAAGTTAAGCTGTTCCATGACCCTTTTAGTCATAACGCAAGCAGATGCGCCTGAATCCAACATACAGTTATTCAATTTATACCCATTGACTAATAAGGTGATGAAGAAAGGTTGATGATCTTTGTTATCAGCATCTACGCTTTGCAGATATATGGGAGCATCATGATAATCAACCTCGCGAGTCTTTTGTTGAGAAGCGTTGACTTGAGGACCCTGAATTGCTTTCAGTAACTTGTCTCTTTGGGAAGGGATCTTAACAACTTCAGATACAGGAACCCAGATTTTAGCATTGTTAAACCAACTTCCCAAATCGATATCTATTCCAGAGTTTGCACCAGGGTTCAAAGTTCGAGTGGGAATTTGATTCCCGCTCTGATCCTTATCCCTTATTTGGTATGTCAAACCCTTATCTCTAGCAATTTCTAAAATTTTATCAGGAGAGGGTTTCTCACCATATAACCTAGCTAAAATATCATCTTTATTTTCAAGGTTATTTATACTAAAAGAAGATGAAGGATTTATAACATCATAGATCCTTTCCTTAACCTCTATCCAATCATTCATAGGCAAAGGAAACTTGCTCCCTACTACGTTTATTTGATCACCTGTCCCAAACATTCCATTATCCAAGATTCTTCTGACAATGGGACAAGAGGATTCATCATGAAGAGCATCCAACACAGTAAGGAGGAGCATCACCACCAGAGCAAGCGGATTAGGGGGTCTCTGCTCACTAGACTGACCCTTTCTTTGCCAATTATTATTTCTGTTATTATTGTTTCGAGGCTGAAAATTTTGCGATTGCGCTCTTTCCATTTGAATCAACCTATTCTGCAAAGTGTTTATCTCCTTATTATGAAATTTCCATAGTTTCAATTTTTTGAAGCAACTTGAGAACAAGTTCACTTTCAGGTTCTTGAACTGCTTTTCCTTTAGTTTCTTTTACTTTGGTAGCAGCTCTATCGAAACCTGGGATTTCAGATTTTCCAGATGTCGCCTTGTCCTTTTCAAGTTCGATAGCTAAGGCTTGGCAATCCCTATAATCATTAAGTCTGGCACGCCTTAGCTCATAAGATGGCTCAGGACTAAAGGCATTGATGTAAAAGTCTTGAAGAGACTTATCAATAGGTTTATAATCTTGAGGTAATTCTTTAATGATGTCGTTAAACCTTTTATTAAATTCTTC
>APFE031102125.1:0-13171 GCA_000404065.3 Pinus taeda
TTTTCGGTCCATGGTATTGGATGCTTCGGCATGTATAAATATGTATTGTAACATTGAAAGGAACATAATGAAAAATCAAGCTGGTAGTCTCGGTTTGAGATCCAGTGGGAAATCTCTGTGTATATGTGTTTTATGTGTTATGCTCTCGCATTTTTATTTTTCCTGTGATTTAGAATTCGTATCCAGGTAATTTCTATATGGGGTTAAAACCTACACTTCGCTCAAGAGATCGAGCAAGCACTTGCATATATGGATATGGATATGGAGAAACGGGAGTTAGAGCAAGACAATGACCTCATGCCTCACCACCAAGAAGTCAACCCAGCAGCGTCACAGCATCCAAAAGAGGATTAAGTCCCAAGTGATGAAGGAGACAGAGATATCCTTGGAGATCAATTAGACGAAGAGATGCACAACACCTCATTTGACAAGTCTCAACATATTGTTGTGAAATCTCATAGAGTCTCAACTCTGGATGATCATACATATCCTGCGCAGTTTAAGGAATGACTCATCATTTCTGACGTGCACAAACATCCTGCAATATTGGTTGATGCTACCAGAGAATATACTGAAGTCACTAGCTCGAGTGTTCGCTTCCTGGTAGTTGAGAATGAGTGAATGACTAAGGAGCTACAGATGGCCAAACAGGGAGGAGAATTGGTTACAGCATCCTCCCAAGCAGAATTAAAAAAGGCAATACTGGCTAAACTATTGTCTCTTCACATAGTCATGCGAGCATTTTATTCCAAGTTTTGTACCATGCATAAGGTAGTCGTCCATCTCAATGGGTGGTAGTAGGGATGTGCACATATCTTGTCAAACATGCATGCTGATGTTGATTACATGCAAACATAGATGATGAGATACAAGGGAGCCCCGCTTCACTTTCCTAACATGATGAAGCTTAGAGTGGTCGAGTTGAAGGCACATATCTGGAGTCAGATCTGGAACTATGAAGAGCTCCCCCAGCTCATCTCTAGTATACATGATTCCCATGCATGTGTATTCAAGATTATGGATGTTGTTTTTCACTCACATTTGATCCCATCTATTGAGACACTCACGCAGGCGAAGACAAATGCACAGGTCCAACTAGAGCTTGACTCATATTTTGATGAGTTGATGCACATAGCCGCCAGCCTAGACTCGTCAATCAATGTAGACACCATGCACAAGTATGTTGTTTGTCTAGTCGCACTGAAGATAATGATGTGCATGCTATTAGATGAGTTGGACAAAAGACCCTAAGTAGTGTACTCAGATGCTATGGTGGCAAGAGTCAGGATCCAGAAAGATGTCACCTTAGAGTACACAGACACCATCACGGACTACCAAGCTTGGCATTAGTTCGCTAATTTCGATTACCATGAAGATGTTGAAGAGTTAGTTTTCCAATAGTTGTCTGAGTCATAGTGATGTCTTGCATCGCTTGCTCAATCCATTTTGTCTCATATGGGCACATGTGCATTGTAATGTACCATCTTGTCAAGTGTAAGCTCAAGTGTCAATAGTTGAATGTAACAGTCAGCGTAGATGAAGATTCATGAGGGTAGATGAACTGTCACAAAGGGGAATGTCAAGGGCCAACCCACCCTTTGCTATAGATAGTCCCTCATAACTCATTGTAAGGCTTTTGGTCACCCAAGCTTCCAATAAGACTATATTAGAGAGAGCTTGGAAAGTATTGTAACAAGCCTTGGCTTCTCCACTGTGTAGAGCTAGTACATATCTTTGGACGATCAAGTGGTTGTGGCTGTAATGTTCCGCCATTGAAACTAGTGATTGGACATGGATGTATTGTATAACTGGAACTTACACTTTTTAATATAGCAGAGCCAACACGTTTCATTCATATGTTGTATTGTATTCCAACTATCTTGAGTACTCTAAATGCTATATGTATCTATTTTCTTATGCATGTATGTGTAGCTATTTCTGCATATGTATGTATGAATCTTTCTAAAATGTGTTATTGGTTTAACCATCACTTTGGATTGCTTGCTAACTTTCCTTCCATGTCATGATGCATCTTTGCTAATGTTCTGTTCTTAACTTCATGCTATCACAAGTGTTCCCTTACCCTCCATGTGTTAGAAATGCTCATGCGCCTTCCTTGACTTACCACATATGTCACACCCTTTCTACCAATAGGGAAATCTTACATGCCTATGTGCGAAACCACAATCAAGGAATTACCATATGACCCATTGCTGGGACTCCTGTGCCAAATGGTCTGAGGTCTAATTGGTACTTCTTACCGAGGAGATCCCCTAACATGTTGGTGGGTCTAGCACCGTCAACACCACTACACGATTATTTTGATTACTAGAGTAAGCAAACACTAGATATTCCCTTTGATTCTTCGGATATTGTAGATACATGACGTTCCATAAGATATATATAAACATATCTTTATCCTACTTTACAGGGATCTCGACTCCTTGAGGGATTATCTCTAGTTCCTCTAAATAGATTTGATCTGGGTTCTTTTGATAAGTAGACACTTTACTCGATATGGATATTTTCTCTATTACAGAAATAATATTCTCATTTTTTATTTAGTCACCTCAAAATATTTGTAACTTGAGGTAATTTAGATCCTTAATTTCACACCTAACACTTCACTTTCTCCTTTAAGAATCTCGGTATTGGCTAGGCTTATAGCTTAGTTACTCGAATCTCCAAAAATTTCTTTCATGCTCCTATGATTTCTTCGGTCTTTAATATTGATCTGTGACTTAATTACCCTAGTTTATGATCTAATTACAAACGTAATAATTTATGAACATGCCCAAAAATGTGCCACATTAGTTTGGTTCCTTTTATAAATAGCTCATCCTTTCAAAGGTAGACTTGAAACTCTTTTTCTTTAACTCATAAGTGATCTTTCTGTTGCCTTGAATTCTTGACTTAGCTCTAAAACCATGTTGAGAAATATAGTACGGCAACAACTTAGGGTTTTTATTAAATGATTTCTCTTCCTTTGACATTTTATTGCGATGTTTCTCTTATTAGATCTTATTTCAATTTACTATATATTTATCCTCAAGACTAATGCCAAACAATGAAGATCAAAACCTAAAAGAGGAAACAATATGTAGGCACTCGGCCAAGGAAAAACCCTATGGAGGGGAAACCCAGTCAACCATAAAGTCATCCTCCTGAGTCAAACTTTTAGTTAAATATTCCTTTAGTCAAGTCTTCCTTTAGTCAACATCATCTCTTCAACAAAATTTTGGCCTTCTCTGCAATCCTAAAGCTTAGCCTACAATTTCAATCATGCAATATCTGAATTATATCCTGAGACTTCATCCCATGCAATTTAATCATGGATCCTTTCCACATGTGGTAGAGATTTCTTCGCTTGAACTTTTCTCCTATTTATTTAGACTTTGCATCCTTTTCTCAACATGTCAAGCTTTCATAATGAATTTCAGAGTGAGTGATTATGAATAGGTCGACTTCATTTTCTATATATAGTGATTGGAGTCTATTATTTTGAGGCTGACATGGACTGCTTCAAGTCAACTTGATGCCTTTGATGTGTTGTAGGTCAACTTGATGGTGAAGGGGTTTATATGACCAAAATAATGATTATTCCTTGGCTTAATCCCTAGAAGGTTCTAGTATATATAGAATTAGACTTTGACACAATACAAAATTCCTAGAGCACTCAATAGGTTCTTTGACTTATTGACCATTGACCCAAGCATGAAACCCATGCTTTAATAAGTTAATTTATTTATACAATAAAATTACTTTTTCTTTATTTTGGCATACAATTATGAAGACAAACACTAGCTACATTATTCAATAATTATATCCTCACTTACTTGCCTATGTTTTTTCTTGGATATGTTTCCTATTGCACCATCAATACTCAATTCATGTCTTCAAAGTTCTAATGGGCTTTGTTTTCCTTTATCCTTTCCTAGGTTTTTAGCACCTAAATCATTCTACCAATGGCTTGGAAAATCTAGCAAGCTCAACAATATGATGGAATTTACTTCTTTCTTCACTTGAGCCACTACAAGCCTCTCATTGTCAATCTTGTAGCTTTTCATCTAGCTCTTATGCTTCTAATGGTGCCCATCCATTTAGGGGAGTCTTCCTCTATCCTTTTTCTAATTGACTCTTCTTCCCGGAACTAGTGGCATTTATCAGGGTTGTGTCACACCATTTTGATGCTCATTCCTAATGTCTTCTTATTTGATGTCATACGCACATAATTGTTAGCCAATCCATAATACAAATAAAATATGTCCATTACCACCTTGATAAATCTACCATGAACATATGGTTGTGAGGCTATCTCTAACACCAATTTCCAAATTAGTATGGATATTAAGAAGCAATAATCATATTAAAATCAATTCCTTGCATATAACATGTAGGCCACATCAAATGCTAAAAGAAACACATAAAAATAAGCAATATAATTACTACACTCTATAATAGAGTTATATGTCTCATGTCTAAAGGTTTTTTGTAGATCCTTCACTTTTCATTTTGTCGGTCTTAATCCCATCTAGTCCAACCATCAAATATGAAGGCTCTAATATTACCATGGAACAAAAATCCAACACATTATCATACTACATCAGAGTGCCAACATTATCTCCATGTGTCCTGTGTTGAACCGTTTGCTTTGATACCACTCTATAACGCTCCTTCCCACCCTCTAGGACTAATCTAGGTTCAACGGGAGGTGTTACGTACCATTAAACCAACCTCCATTATATTGTCATAAAAATGGGGCTACAAAATTACTACATCACCAAAGTTAGTGGAATTAACTTCCACCTACACCATCGTGTTCAACTTGTTGAGATAGTTTTAGCGATATAAACGCTTCCTCAATTTGACACCTAGATTTAGAGTTATGCCCATTTGAATTTTGGGCCCCACAACTCTGCCACATCAACAAAGGTCAATCTCATGGAAACTAACTACCTACGTGGACGTGCCACATCTCCCATGTCCAATGTCATTTCTACCATGTCATTGTGCCATACTCACTTCGTGTTGCGTGTTTTACTTCTTAGGTGTGCCCTATTCCAACTTCCATGACACAACATAAATATTCACACAATGTGATGTAGCATTTCTCATCCCGCACCTTCTATTAGTCCATGAATTTACCTCTTCAATGCACCCAGCCCTAACCCCCATGACACGATGTTAATATTGGCCTTAAGTAATGAAGGGGATCTTCATTAAGCACCTTCTTTCTATTTTACAGGACCTATTATCGTTGCAACCCACTATGAACAAACATTTACAAATATCCTTTGTTGTCCTACGATCCACAATGACATTAGGCTATCATCAGCCTATCACATGGGATTCCTAGATGGTGCACCCCAACTTAGGTCCGTGGGCCCCACAATGTCCCAGACCTTTGTGCAAGTGTTATTTCTTGTTTGTAAATGAAGAGGAATTTGTATTGTGTCCTCCATATACAGTGCCAACACCCTAACATGGAAGACCCTTCATCACAACTTCATGGTGCAGTGGAAATTCTATCGGTAAGTGGCAGGAAGTTTCTCGCCCCATGACCTCTATGCTCCTCCTTCCACAAAACATCTCCCAGCTAAACAATCACGACACAACATAAAAATTTGGCATTGGATAATGGGGATTCTCCTGTCCCACACTCCGTTAACTTGGAACCTCCTTTTATCATTGTTCATTCTTGGAAACATGTCAAGGCCCGCTCCCCCCAGATACAACCCCCCTTTAAGTGAGCCCGGACATGAAATATTGAGGCCTTTAAGGTTTGCATAGCCATTGCTGGCACGTATAACACAAGATTGTAGTGTTTGATTACATATAGGAGTAAAACAATGAACATAATATATATTGAAACCCACATGATCTCTTCCCTATTGTAGGCAGTGCCTTAAGAACATAGTTCATTAGATATAAAACATGGATACTACTTCCCCATTTAATACACCTAATCAGTGGATTTAATCCCACCATAGTTCAATGATATTCATTAACCATTCTTCACACAATACGTATGAAAGAAATGACACATAACCACACTGAACTAGCTATACCAACAATTAACAAGAGCACATATAGATGACCTGCCATTCAGGTGAATATCAACATCACAAGGATCCATAAGTCTGTTACAAATTATAAAAACAATTCACGAGTCATCATTGTACAACACACAACAATACACATCCTCATTGATAGTTCTAATACACATCTATTGTCACACGAATACATTATTCATTATTCATATTGCATGAGCATGCACAGATCCAAGTGAATGATTTATTGTAGAAAATGGATGTCTAGTAAGTGAAAGATGGGTTTCAACTCTCCTCCCAACAAAATTCCAACTATACTACATTTTTTCTTGTAGCTAACCACCCCTGAGCTGGATTGAAAGCATGAGGAATAAAGCACTCAAAGGAAATTTACACCAATATTACACAACGCATGGAAATCCAGATCACATGATGCTTCCAACTTGAACCAATACAAATCCAACACTCGTCAAATTTGTAGTCTACCTAGATCTTTAAATATAAATCAACCTTGTTGTTGTATTGATTATGGTTAATTCACACGTTACCAAAATGTCATGTTCTTTACTATTTTACTTCATATATGGGAATTCTGCCCCTTTCAGTTATTTCCACAAATATTTTCGTATATTGTTTTATCTGCCAATTTTAATATGTCATAAATTTTTTTTAATGATAATATAGATAATTTAATAAGCATAACCTTTCATACTATCCTTTCTGTTTCTCATGAAATTTATATCTTAGAAGTATTAGTGAATTGTTTTGTACAAAATTTATATTACCTTAGAATTGATTTTAAGAAAGATGATATCAACAAAGAAATAAAGGAGAGGTGGTTCGTACATATTTCTTCCTTATTTGATGTTGGCATAAAACTTCAGGGATTTATCTTACTACCATAATAAATTGTGGTTGTCGTTGTGTCAGGGAGGTCCATGGGTGGTAGAGTGGAGAGCATATATAATTCTAGTGCGTAACTCAAATCCTTTTTGTGTGACAAACTAGAGTTTTTATGGTGGCTCTTCGATTATGCCTTTTACGCTATACAAATGCCTCATGTAGTTTTATTTTCTTTGTTTTTTGTTGTATAATGGTGTCTAAAAACTACTTTGTTATGCCATGCATGGTGAGTGTATTTTGTGGATGGCAAAGGTTCATGGAGGCATGTTCTAACCTATGTGTATACTCATCACAACTACTTGTTTGAGGGTTCGTCTCAAGTATGTATATCAAAGGTATGGTGATGGTTGTGGATGGCAGGGGTTTTTTGAGGCATGTTCTAGGTTATGTGTCTTCTCGTGATGCATTTGAGGGTTTGTCTCACGTATCAAAGTTGATGTTATTCTATATAAAGGGATTATTTTTAGACCGGTATTTTTGGATAAACCTAGTTGTGTTGGATTTATTATTGGAGTGTGTGGGCATGGGAGGGGCTTCCATGACTCATGGTGGCTTGATATGGGGCCTATTTTGGTGTGTGTTTTCCCTCCTCTTTTTTTTCTTGCATCATATGGAAAAAAAGGTTTTTAGTAAAGTGAGTTTTTGGTTGTATTTTATTTTATCTTAGCATGGTGAATTAGTGACTTGTTGGAGTAATCTGGGCAAGGCCCAAGATCAAACCCAATAGGTGCCACTGTAACACCTCGAGTATATTAAATAGACTGCAAGCCTGGCATAGTAGGAATTTATGACTTAGCAACAGTCAAGAATCCACGAGGGTTGGGGGGCCTACTCCTTCAGCCTTATCACAACAAGCCAAAGATGTCCCCCTGCCCCCTCCCCCCTCCCCCCAATGGAATTTGAATATAGTAGTTTTGGAGTCTTTTTGTTGTACACCTTGTCGATAGCATATAAAAAATATTACCAATTATCATACTGCTACTTGTAATACATTTTTTGGTAAAATTTTATACTATAATTAATATTAAATTAACAAAAAAATTATTAAAAAAACAAAAAAAAAAACTCACGAATTATGGGATTTGTTATGTTTTTTATTGAAAACCACTTAATAAGAAACATTTATAAATTCTCTTAAATTTCTTTTCCAAAGGGAAAAAAAATCATTTTTCCTCTAAACTTTTGAAAAGGAAGAAAATTAGATTTTGTAGATGTTAACCACATTCAGTAAGAGTAGCCTCTAAGCTTATGTGCGTAATAAAAAATAGAAAAAATCACAAAACTTGTAAATTTAAGTGTAATATAAATCTCTTAACTTATCTTTCTTGCTTTTCTTTTTGGGGACCTTCTACCATCCCTGTGAGTTGGGGTCAACTACAACTATTGCCAAATTGCTTCCGATTATCTTTGGTGGGACTTCTTTGTCTAAATTTGAACCTTTGCAAACATGAACTCTCTTTGTCCCCATCGTCTCATTCTCTTTTTGTCACGCATTTTTATATTTTTCATAGTCATGGATCACCTCCCATTATGTATCATTATGCTTATGGTTTGCATTACCATTTTGGACCGGAGCATCCTCTTCTTCTTGGATTGGAGGGTTCTCTGTCATTTCTTCTTCCTCCTCCATGAGATAGGGATTAGAAGGCTTTCATCCTTTTCTTTTACAACCTTACCCTTTCTTCTTTTTTGGATTCATTTTTGCTTGTTGGCAATTGTTCTACGAATGTCATGTTTGGTAACATGATTGACATCTGAATGTCATATCTTCATAGTCTAGAAGTTGGGTCCAATGGAATTTTTTATGTTTCAGCGGAATCCGATCAAATAGACCTTTACTTAGGTCTAGTTCTATACATATTCGTGTGAAGGTGAAGAGCCCTTTCTTTGTTCTCTCAAGGTCTATCTTTTTTAATGACCCCAAGGTGTTCCCAATTTCCTCAAAAACTTGTGATGCCAGAAAGTGTAAGGGGAAGATTTGGCAGTCTCACCCATACTAGAATTGTTGAAACCACCATTATTGTGGCATAAAAAATTGAGAACTAAGGGGTAATGAAGAGTCCCGCATTTTCCCAAAACAAGGGCCCTACTTTAAATTCTCTCTCCACATCTTCTTAGGTATCAAAATGAATAATAAAGAAACCTTATGTCACAGTTTTTGGTTTAGGTTGTTATAACCCATTGATGCAAAGCATCAAATTCAGACCAAAAACCATTAAATCTACTAATCACTATTTTGGACTAAAGGACAAAAAAACATTGATTTACCTCTGTAATATTTACCTCCATAGCAGATGCTTATTGATGTTGTTCAACAATGTAAGGTCTACGATTGTATTGTAGCAGATGTGATGAATTAGAGCCTTTTCTCCATGCCACATCTTTGTAGGAAACAGAGCCTCATTTGTTTATGGCTGCAGCACCCCCTCCCACCCTTAAATTCGAGAAAATGGTAGAGTTTCTTGAGATGTTCTTGTCTTGTAACTGAAATACATCTTGTAATTGTTTCCCTCCATCCAAAAGACATTGTATAATTATATATAAACCCAACCGATTCTCAATTTTATGCTTGAGGTTCACCACTTGATCCATACTTGAGACCCAAAAACATAGGGACTTCTTGTTAAGGGTCTTGATGAAGATTTTAAAATCTTCCCTTCCTTTTGGCTCTTCTAACCCTTCATCTAAATCAAATTGATAACAATAGAGGGTTTTTTCTCCCGTGGATGTACACCATTTTGGGAGTTGCCATGCGTTTGTAAGCATGGATATGGGTTTTCCAAGTAGATTGACTTCTTCGTTCAAGATATTGACGACACCCTCAATTGCATATGCAAAGGTAAAAACCCTCTGCAACATGCAAGGAAATACCACCTACACAAAAACATGCAAGGAAATACCACATACACACAAATATTGGTCTGGGTCACCATTTTTGTTGCTGATAAAGAAAGAGAATCATGAAAAATCCAAACAATTAGCGTCCAATGGCTCCCCCGGGCACAATACCGTCATGTCTCGGTTTCACAAGTGGTATACATGCATCCATCTTGTGTTTTCACTCCAAATTCTCTTAAATTATTAAATGTTTTCTCTTAATTTGTTGTTTCAAACTAACTATCACTTTCATGCTAATTGTGTTTAACACCCTATATTATTTGGTTTTCTATGTTTCCAAAATCGTCTTAGTATACTCGTGAAAAGAAGTAAATTAGAAGAATAATTAAATATTTATTTTTACAAAAAATTAAAATAATTTTTCACTAAAATTCAATGATACAATCTTCAACTAAGATTTGTAATTTTTGTTTTTAAAATATATTTTTAAATATATAAATTAGATTCAACACTGAAAACTTTTTAGCACACTAACATTCTATAAATTAAATAATTTAAAATAAATTCTGTCAAATTTAAATTTAAATTAAGTAGAAAAATGCTTTGAAAAAAAAAATAATTTAATTTCTATTACAGTCAAAACCAACCTTGAGAAAACATGTATTCTTGAGCAATGCTAGTAGAAAGAGGAAACACGGGGATCTTGGGAGAGAATGAGAAATCCACGGTCGGGCTCCAATCCAGGAAATCGTTGTTTTCTATTTTGGCGAGATCTTAGATATCAAGAACCCAATAAGCGAAAAAGACGCCCACTGTAACGAACTTAGATACCAGAGATCCAATAATTGAACAAGACATCCACAGCAGGGCTCGAACCCAAGGCCACAAGGTGAGAGCCTTGTACTTTACGAATCGTTAAAATTATGTTAATTAAATCGATATAATCTGTGAATCAAGCGATTTGAAGTATTTTCTGTGGCAATAGCTTAGTGGTGAGCACTGAGAATTCCACGTAGTGGCCATCGAGACCTGGGCTCGAATCCCAGCAGCCACACACTTCGGTACAGTTTTATTTGAGTTTCAGCCACAGTGCCTGTATTAATTTTCAGAAGATTTCAAAAACTTTCCTGATACACAATCCAGATCTCCTCCAAAAATACAATGGAAAGATAACAGAAACAACTAAATTGCTCTAGTTCTATTGCTCTAGAAAATATTGCAAACTCACTTGCCGGATTTGGGTTGAATCCTCCCCTTTGAAAGGGCATTCAGCTACGGTGGAGATGGCTGGAAACCACGAACAGTTCCTTCCCTGGTTTTGTATTTTGTAGAAACAAAGGACCTCATACGTCAAGTATCTGGAAAGCTAAAAATATTTTGTAGAAACAAGGGACGTTATACGTCGAAATATGCACACCATTGACATAGAGCCTGGTTTGACAATATCCGGTTTTTTTGACAAAACCCGCCAATGGAGACGGCTGGAAACCACAACCAGTTCCTTCCCAACATAACCGCTTTTCCGGTCCAAATGTTGTAGTATTGTGAAAAGCAAAATAAATGTCAAAACGAAAACAAGTTGGCATCCCTGAAAGGGACAACAATTTGGCCCTTTTCCGATATTCTCCTCCGATTCCTGTTAAGCCAACATATCTCCGCCTGCAATGCAGTGATGAGGTTGACGTGGACGTTTGTACATGCAGTTAACAGAGCAGTTCCTCCGCGCCCATTTCAAATTTTTGTTTTACCTCCCAAAGCCGCGTCTGTCGTCCCTGTTCTGGTGGGATGCCCATTTACTTGAATTAAGGTTGAATTCGGCCCAGAGATGAACTTCTTGGAACTGCATCTGCAACTTGAGCTTCCACAACATTGTGGCGCCGTTAAGCTTTAACCCTGCCACGATCGCCTTTTCACGATTTTTTAAAAATCGAAGGCTTTTTCTCTTGCTAAGGTGGTCGCTGGGCAGGGTGCTCACTTTTCTTTGTTTTGTTTTCAGCATTAGAAATTGTAATTATTCTGGTATGTGCAGTTAGTTAAACATAGAGAGTAGGGTTAACTGATTGATTGAGTGATTAAATATTTAAGTGTTAGTTAATTGAGTAAAGCAATATATGTGTGGTTGTATGTGGATGTATGTCAAACATAGTAGCGTTAGAAAGGGATAAATACTTTTCACATTATATTTTGAGTGATCAATAAAAGAGAAACAGTTTGTATTTTATTTGTGAATTCATGCTTTGTATTTTCTATTTTTCAATCAAATTAATATAAAAACGAAAAAAACAAGTACAAATTCTGTAACCGCAGCTGGCAGAGTTCTCAATTGAAAGGTCAAAAGTTTTACCGCAAGGGTTGAGCTATAAGCCGTAGCTGGTCGGCGTTGAGCAATAAGCCATAGCTTGTTGATTTTTTTCTCGCCAGCCGAAGATTTAAAAAATGAAAACCGCCGTGCCACCGTGATTGAATATAAAAGCCGTCGGGCCGCCGTGATTGAGAAACACAGGCCGATAATACAAAAAAATAAAAATTCAGCGGCCCCCTATGCTTACAGTCACTGCCGCGACTCCGCTATCAGAGTGAGATTAGCAGCCATTCACGAAAAATTATTTAAGCTCTCACGTAGTGAGAGTTAACCCATAAAAGTTTGTTGAGTCACTTATACGAAAAGGTGTTAAAGGAGCGTGGCCCATGGAAGGTTTTACCCATATTAATGTGTTATATGTTTGCAATACGGATTTATTAAAAGTTTATGGGTTATTCATCAAACATTTATGAAAGATAAAAGGTTTTTCCATAAAGTTGGGAGGATTTTAACACAAAAGCCATTCGAAGGTTTTTAAAGTCATTTTTGATATATTGAAAAGTTCAAGTTTAGAAAGGTTGTTTTTCATTTTTTATTTTTTTATATAAAGAGATTTAAAAAAAAAGGTTTATATATAACATATACCGAAGGGATTTTATAAAAGGGTTAATAAATATTTTATTAGTAAGGTTATTTAAGGTTTTTGTAAAATTCTTTACTTATTTAGCTTTTGTGAAGTAAGGAGTGTTTTGGTGAAGATTGTGTCTTACGGGGCATATATTGAAAATCATATTTTTTTTGGCAATATGGAAAACAACTTCAAGCATTCAACAAAACAACTATAAAAAAAAGGAATGACGACAGTCAAAGCGCAACTGAAACATATTAAGAAAATATATCGAAAAGAAGAGGCAAAGATCATTGCCATGGTTAGAGAGGTTCAGGTCGCAACCGAGAAACTGAGAAGTCTAGCGGAAGACAAAAGAAATGGAGGGTGATTGGTGTAGCTTTGATCTGCTGCCACTTCTTATGTTTACAGGTAAATATTTTGACCATTGGGTTATCAAAATGTTAAACT